>CM076680.1:142292089-142532089 GCA_038501925.1 Xenopus petersii | reverse complement strand
CCCAACTAAGATATAATGAATCATTATTGGAGACATAACAATCCTACTTGGTTTAGTTAAGGTTCAATGAATTTTTCATACAATAGTATGGATAGCCAAATAATGGAAATACCCCTTATCTGGAAAACCCCAGGTTCCGGTCATTCTGGATAACAAGTCCCATACCTGTACAAGCTACTGTTTTATTATTGCAGACTAAAGGGATATCAGTTTTTAAAAATTACAATTATTTGCTCTATACTAAATGTCCTTCCTGTAATTTGGAGCTTTCTTGATAACGTACAGTGTCAGACTGAGCCCCCCCGCTTCAGCCGCAACTCCATCTGGGCCCCCTCCTCAACTGCAACCCTCCTCCACCCCCCCAGGCATGTACCTTCCTTAATCAAAGCAGGGTGGGAGGTCAGTGCCACCCAAATCTTCAGGTGGGGAGCAGGTCATGGCCAGTCGGACCTACAGGATATTTTCCCGATGTCCTGCTAACTATGGTAATCTTGATGAGCCAAGAAATGCAAATGTTTATTATCATTTTACTGTTTTTCAGTAACCGTAGGGAAAGTAAACAAACTACCATAATAAAGATTTGACCATTGCTAAGCAGCTTTTCTGTGTTTCTATCTCCTTGGTGGGCTGCTATTTCTTCAGTGTTGCTCTACATGAATGCAATGACATATTCATACCTTTACTGCTTGCCCATAAATTGCGCCTAAAATCCTTAACTGAAAAAAATGTTTTTATGTTAAGGTCTGTAAGTGTAGGATAATAAAAGCGCTTCTTCCAAAATCTATCTATCTATCTATCTATCTATCTATCTATCTATCTATCTATCTATCTATCTATCTAACAAAATGTCAGCAAAATGCATTGAATTTAATGGGAAGGTAGAATTACAATGTGGTGCAGGCATTTTAAGGTGTTAGATATAAAAATACACTGCCCTACATTCTTAGAGAAGCTCCTCTCCACTACATTACAATTGTTCTTCATAGAAAAGAAGATCCCATGTTGGCAGTTTCTTCCACTGACTTTTCCATCAATATTGTACAGTCTATATAACATTTACTCCCAGTTGCTTAGGCCATACATTTTCCAAATCTGGCTACAATCTCATTACCTGGTGTGGAAGGCAAGGGGTGTATAGGAGAAGTAACCCTGCATTACTGTGAAATTGAAAATATAAGAACACCACTCTCAAATCTCAAGTACATAAGCCAGTGTGGTTATTGTTGAAGAACCTATCATACTTTAAGATTTGTTTTTTTAAATAACTTAATGTTAACAAGGAACATATTCCAGTGGCAAGGAACAAAAAAAAGAGGCTATCTCCTTAAGGAAGAGTCAATAGGTACAATGTAACCTTCTGTTTTCCCACTTATTGCATGGAAAATCTATGATGCTTAGTTCGAGAAGGGCTAAAAAGAGCCTTAGTGCAGGTCACAATGCAAGATGCCACACATAGCACTGCCTTAAAACAAGTTTTAACCCTCACTCAAGGAATTATGGGTGGAGACATACAAATTACTCCTTTATGACCCTGTGGCCAACTATGCATCCAGAACAGCTGGTTTAATAAATCAGATACAGCCTCATAATTCCGAACTATAAATCCAAACCTCCAGACAGCCTGTTTCATTGTAAGATCAGCCACAGGCATTCCAAGTAGCAATACATAAATATTAAGGAGCCTTTCAAATTAAAGACAGATTTATCAAAAACTGTTATAAGTTTTGTAACCATTTTCTTTCTCAATTATTTTTTCAAATCTGCAACAATGTTGCCCATAGGTTATAATGCTTGTCATCATCTTAGACCTGGAAACATAAGGCAATGGCAAACAGTTGTGATTTTTTTTTTTTCAATTTATTATGAATGTGAAATAAAAATTAAACCTGTAGGAAAATGTACTTGTAGTTGAAGCTACGCAAGGAAGAAACTTGTTTGTGCTAGTATATCTAAAGCAATACAGGGCTTCTGTTTGTTTGCCAGAAATAAGATAGAAATAGTGACTTGAGTACCAGGCAGTGGCATGTAGTAGCTATACAGGAAGTAGACCTACATGGGACTTGTTGGAGGGGGTCGTGGATGATTATGTAGGAAGGGGGAGGCCCATGCTGAAAAAAGTACTTCATTGTCACCAGAAAATGGATTTCCCCTTACAAGAATAAAAACTGGCTATAATTTCTATAGCAGTAAAGTAAACATGTTTCTTTTTAAACCGCTCTACCATATCACACATAAGGCGAAAATGAATACTTTTATTCTGTATCCAGTATCCTTTAAAGCCAATTTAGGTTATCACATAGGTCTCAAAATAATGACTAACAAAACAGTGTTGATATATATATAAAATTATAAAACTAAAGGATCAGGTAAATAAATATGAAAAAGATTACATTTAACATTGACAAATTTGATTTTGGTATTTAGGGGCAGATTTAATAAGGTTCGAATTGTAAATTCAAATTTGAATTTTCAAGTTGGATTATTTGTAAAATCTCACGAGTTCATGTAGAAGTCAATGGCAGAGGTCCACATGACCCATTTGAAGATGTTAATAGCCTTCCTGACATTCAAAACTTTTTCAGAGAAAAAAGGTTTAGTTGAATTCGATTCGAATTTGATTCGAGTTCTTGGGTCGGTAATATTCGTTTGAGTGTTAGATATTTACATTTTTTCTTTAAACAACCTCCCAGTTGAATTGTAAATAAATTCGAATTAACTGTATTACAGTAAAAAAAAAAATCACATGAATTCAAAATTCGACCTTTGATAAATGGGCCTCATACTGTTATTGGCACCAATTTTCTTCTTTAGCCCACATTACTTGATGCATGAGAGTTTCTCCATTGGTGTTTACAAAATATCAGTTATGATAAAAATCATCTTGCCTTGATCACCTTGCCAGTGTTTTGCCCTTAGGATACAATGCTGTTAATGGTTAATGGCAGATCAAAACTGGTGAACCATTTTACATTTTAAAACCAATGAGCATATGAGATAAAAGGTTTTGTAAATAAGGTGATAAATATAGTTAAAAGGTTTACTTTGCATTCCTTTTGACTTTTCAGGAATGTGAGAAGCTACTTTATTTTGTTTTGCATTGCTTGCATTTTTAAAAATATTTTTATACATGGTGATAAATCTAATGTATTAAAAATGTTGTGTTACTTGTTACATGAATATCTCAACCCCCTCTGTTATCCAGTGCTTGTTTCTGCTGCTTGTAAGTTGTAAGACATTACTGTCCTTTTTCTACTGGTTATACTCAGAGATGTTTAGCATGCCAATTAGGTTGCTTACCTACTCTCTCTGAATCATCATATACCATTGCTTATTTGTACCATTGAAACAAAAGGGGTTCCACCTGATGCGATTGTGGCTGATACACCCAAATTTAACACAATTGCACGTCAATGTAAATTGGACAAAATTGTGCTAGAAGTTTTCAAAGCCAGAACTAGGAGGCCCAGGGCCTAGTACCTCTTCTGCCTGCCTACCCCTACTTTGGGCCCTCTTCACCCCACCACTCGCTCATCACTGGTACCTGATGTTGCCAAATACCCTTGCGCTCCCCCATCCTTCACACCATTAACATTCATGCACACACACTCACTCATTTGCAAGAGGGGGGCAAGTTAAAGCAGCAGTCGGTGGCAAGCTTTCCAGGAGGGCTGTCCAGGACCCCTCGGGCACTGAACGTAATTGAGCCTATAGTATGTATACCTTCCCGAGTTCAGTAAATCTAAATAAAGTAATAAAGAAAAAGAAGAAAAAAGAATGACCCAATAAAGCTGCACCTTCCAATTAACTACATTTTTCCATCTCTTACAATCTCATTAACACATAACTTTTAATTAAAACTGTGTTCAGAAAACCAAAAAAATCACTGGTTAGGAAAGGAGTCTCTAAAATAAAGTAATCTCCTGCTTTATATACACATTTTTTGAATTTGTAGTGGAAAACAAATCCAATTTTATTATACCCCGAGGATGGAAGAAGTTAGAATCTGAAAATCCAACATCTTAGACCTGCCAAGGCGATGGGAGAGGTCCATATCCTTTTTGAAAGTTGCTGTGGTCTGTACTGGAATTAGGCCAAAAATCTGACAATTTCAGATTTTTCATGCAAAAATTTGAAGAATTCTAGCCTTTCAGGTAAAAGCCTGAAAAAATCATATAATTCAGATTTTTGCTCATTTTTATAGAGTTTTCCCTGATCTGATCATTAAATCATGCTTTTTTAATTAGAAATAAAGTCAAATCATGGATTCTAGTTTGCTATGACTTTTTTTAAATAAAAAAAATCAGAAAAATTCAGATATTGATAAATAAGGCCCTTATAGTCTAAGAACATTTGCCAATCTGTTTAACTTTTAATTTTTTTAGGTTTATGAATTATTTAGCTTTTTGTTCAACAGCTTGCCAATGTGTAATTTCAGCAGCTATCTGGCTACTGTTTTCCAGTTTAGCCTAGCGACCAGGCAGTGGTTTAAATGAGAGACTGAAAGATGAATAGGAGAGTGCCTAAATAAAAAGATAAGTAATAAAAAGTAGCAATAACAGCAAAACTGTAGCCTCAGAGAGTGAAAGTTTTTTTTAGCTGCTGGGGTCAGTAACCCCCATGTGGGAGCTGGAAAGACATAAAAGAAGGCAACTCATTTAAAAACTATAAAAATAAAGGCCAATTGAAAAGTTGTCAAGAATAGTACATTCTATAACATACAAAAAGTTAACTTAAAGGTGAACAACCCTATTTAAGCTGTTTCATTAACAAGCTTGCAGTGTTAAACACATAAAAGTCATTCTAAAATTCATATTATTTTAAATACTATTAAGTTGAACAGTCCTCTGCCCTTGGGAAATATTTATTTGCCCTCTTGAAAGTCTACATTATTCCTGTGTATAGGCTTTTCCATACTCTTGAAAACAATGGATTTAGTAGAGGCAGGGACTTCTCCGCTGCATTATATCTCTTTAGGTGCTGAGATCTAGGCCCATTGCCCAACAGGTTTGGCAGCAGGCTACCTTTTAAAATGCAAAATACAAAGCATTGTTGGTGATAATTTACTTACATTTCAATTTTGCTTCCACCAAACTCTGTGCTTGAAAACTTAACCTGCAAGGTCACATTTTCAAAAGCACAAGATGTACTGTATCTCACTAAGTGACAGTAATTCTCAGAAAATAAACATTTGTAAATAGTCTTTCCAGGTGGAGTATGCCTTTATTTTTGTGTTTCTAAAAAAAGGACAAGACTTTACAAAAAAAAATGATTTTGAAAGAAAATAAAACAAGTAATATGTATTTCTGTGATAAACAGATATTTCTCAGAATTCATGGTATTTATTGTTAGTTATCCATTGCTTAAGCAAGTAAAAAATATAAATGCAACTGAAGATCAGTATTTTCTGAGAAAATGAGCCATCAATATATAGCAAAAAAGACAGAAGACAAGTAATTGTAGGTATATGAATCCTTGTTTTTATATATACTTGTGTTGCCAAGGAAATTTGGTATTGGAAAATTTTATAATATTTTTTTTTAAAAAAACACTCAACATTGCCAACAGTTTAACTGTAAGGTTTAAAAACAATATTTGTAAGGCAGTATGGTATCTGTTATTCAGAATTCTCGGGACCTTGGACATTCCGGATAATGTATCTTTCCGTAATTTGGATCTCCATGCCTTATGTCTCCTAGAAATTCATGTAAACATTAAGGTGCAGATTTATCAAGGGTCGAATTTCGAAGTGGAAAATAATTTGAAATTCGACCATCGAATAGAATCCTCCGACATTCGAAGTCGGAGGATCTTATTCATCGTACAATCGTATTCCGATCATAGTACAATCGTACGATCGTAGACCGATCACACTCCGATTGCACTTCGAATTGTATGATTCGAATGATTTTATCATACGATCGTACGATTTTCCTGCGAAACCAAAAAACTTAGAAAATTGCTCTGGAAGGTCCCCATAGGCTAACATAGCACTTCGGAAGTTTAAGTTGGCGAAGTATTGAAGTCAAAGTTTTTTTTAAAGAGATAGTACTTAGATTATCGGATGGTTGAATAGTCAAACGATTTTTACTTTGAATCGTTTGAATCAAAGTCGAAGTTGAATTCGAAGGTTGTAGTAGCCTATTCGATGGTCGATGTACCCAAAAAATTTGAACTTTTTTAACTTTGAAAATTCACTCGAGCTTAGTAATTCTGTCCATAAACCCACTAGCCAGGTTTTGCTTCCAATAAGGACACATTATATCTTAGTTTGAATCAAGTACAAGGTACTGTTTTATTATTACAGAGAAAAAGGGAATCACTTTTAAATATTTGGATTATTTGGATGAAATGGAGTCTATGGGAGATGGCCTTTACATAATTCCGTGCTTTCTGGATAACGTGTTTCCGGATAATGGATCCCATACCTGTATGTACAAGTTACATGTATATCCAGTACCATTTCTTGATCATACCCTGTGCAATTAGCCAAGGGTAAATCAAGGAGACTCTAGAGTCTCTGGCATTAAACTTAGGTCTCCTTGATTTACCCATGGCCAGTTACACATGACATATTCTCTTTTGCTACAATGCTCTGCTGAGTAGATTATACTATAGATTGCTGCAATATTGTTGATTATATGGGCTTGTCTATGATTTTGGGAGTTCATGTTTTGCAGAATAAAGCTCAACACCTGGCACTTTCATTGTTCAGATGCGAAAATTTTTGATTTGAATGTAAACTGATTATGGACTGAAGCTCGACCAACTTTGAAACCCCATTACATGTTTTGTCCAAGTACATGTTTTGTTTTTTTCCCACAACAGGCCAGATTCATTTCATTGAGAAAAAGGTTTATCACTTGAAAACTCGTGGATGAGATTCAATTTGTGATGCAATTCAATTCAGAAAAACTAATGCAGTTCTAGTTTTTTTTTCCCATAGACTTCAATAGAGTTTTTAAGTGATAAAACTTTTTTGCAATGTGTTGCTGAGTAGTTAGGGAATGGCACAATGTCATTTTTCAGTTGGGCTGGCCTTTTATTTTGGAGCTATTGGATCACAGATTGAAGCACATTTGAAACCCCCCTCTACATACATAATTTGTCCTTTGTAACAATGTGCTGATGAGTAGTTCTCTATGCAATTGTGCAGTGGTTTTGGTCAGATACTCTTAAACAAGGGTATTTGGAGAAAGGAGAAGGCGGTGAGAAGAATTGAGCAAAAGGTGCAGAAAAACTGGGGTGTAGGAAAAGAGGTAAGAGAAGCACATGAAAGGAGAAAGGTTGGTAGAAGAAGAAAAAAACAGGGAGGATAAAGGAACGCAGACAAAGAGAGCATCAAGAATATACAAAAGATGGCATTGAAGTAAGTTTGGTTTTTTTTAACAGTGCATGCAGAGCTACTGTACATACCTATTTATGTGTAATGCTGTAGTAAGCAGTAGAACGGCACCCTTCTCCCAAACTATGAGCTTTACCAATACTTGTTCTGGATGAGACTCTCTATACTCAAGTGTGGGCCCTCACAATGGTGTGGAGGCAGGGTGTTGAACTACTAGTATATAAATTGTCACCAGTGGTTCTTAACTTAATCATATATCTAGTGATGGGCGAATTTATTCGCCAGTTGCAAATTCACAGGGAATTTGCGCAATTTGCCGCCAGCGAATAAATTTGCCAAACGCCCGCGAAAATTCATTGACGTAAAAAAAAAAATGGACGCTGGCATAAAAAAAACGGACACCGGCTTCAAAAACGAGACGCCGTTTTGTAAAAACGTTTTGAAAAAAGAACAAAACAGTTGGTACAGAGGCACTCCCAGTTTTCAGGCCTTATCCTAAGTGAAACCCAAAGGGTACCTCTCTAGTCCTTGGTTCTACACACTTAGGGGCCGATTCACGAAGGGTCGAATATCGAGGGTTAATTAACCCTCGATATTCGACTGGGAACTAAAATCGTTCGACTTCGAATATCGAAGTCGAACGATTTTGCGCAAATCCTGCGATCGAATCGAACGATTCGAAGGATTTTAATCCAACGATCGAAGGAAAATCCTTCGATCAAAAAATCACAGGCAAGCCTATGGGGACCTTCCCCATAGGCTAACATTGACTTCGGTAGCTTTTAGCTGCCGAAGTAGGGGGTCGAAGTTTTTCTTAAAGGGACAGTACTTCGACTATCGAATGGTCGAATAGTCGAACGATTTTTAGTTCGAATCGTTCGATTCGAAGTCGAAGGTCGTAGTCGAAGGTTGAAGTAGCCCATTCGATGGTCGAAGTAGCCCAAAAAAACTTCGAAATTCGAATTTTTTTCAATTTGAACCCTTCACTCGAATTCAGTGAATCGGCCCCTAAGTTCCCTATTTCTGGACAATGATATACCTAGGAATCTAATCCCACTCACACATTTCGGTGGAGCCTGTGCTGCTCAGCTCAATAGCCCTAAACTGTCTATGACTCCTAGAGTGACTTATTAAAGAGATTAGCCTATCCTTTCTAGACCTGACCTGTCTAGGTTTGACTGCACACGTCCTGCCTGTCCATGTGTGGTCAGTTTATATATTCTTACATACTGCCATGTTGCTAGTTGCTAAACTAAAGAACTCTAGGGGTCATATGACTCAACAAGGAAACAAGGGCTTACTTCTAGGGCTAAAGACCCCCCCCTTAGCGGTCCAACATCAATTAGGCCCACATAGTTAGCCAAATACTAGGGGGCTAAATTACCATTCCCCTACATATGTATGCATGTAAACAGGTAAAAAACCTCCAAAGAAGGCAGTTACCATTTTGTACATTTTAAAATATATTGTATATTTCAATATATATAAGTTCCCAGGTTACAAACATCTGACTTACATACAACACACACTTACAAATAGAGGCTCTGGTGTGTATTGTCCACCAGCAGAGCACAGAAATGTAAAAATAAATATGCACAGAAATGTAAAAAAAAAATATATATATGTATATATATGTGTAATACACAAAAGCAATGAAAGTCTTGTAAATGATATAGTGAATAAAGTACCCCCTCTTGTAAAATATAAGGATATTATAAGTTACTGAGGAGTTTCATGACCATATAAAACACGAGCTTAAATATATTGCAATATATGGACAAACAATCCCTGTTTTATTTAAAGGGTAAGGCATTTTTCAGTAGCAGTATGCACAAAATGTCTCTGTCTTAAATCTATTGATAATGGGTTGAGTGCAGAGGACTCTTGTATTTGTCTATATGTATTATGTCGTCACAGCCCCATTGCGCCCCGCCTAATGATTTTTGGAATTAGTGGTGAGCATATATTTATATATATAATTTATGAACATATTTTCATAATTATATATCATAGTTTGTTATATGAATTTATAACAAACTGGCATGTTACAAAAATTTTACAAATGAGTATAAAAATGGAATCAGAGGGCCCTACTCACAAGAGCTTACAATCTAATCTATGTACATTAAATGAAAAACAAATGTGTGTGCAGGTTGAAGTTGTATATGACCTTGTTGAACATAGATATTATCTGTTTACTGGTGTCCTAAGCATACTGTACAGTACAGATTGCTTTGAAGAGAGGGTTGAACAATTCATGACCTTTTTTCGACATAAAGAAGATCCTCACTTTGGTTTTGTTTGAAAGAAATCCCATAAAATCATGTTATTTCAGTTGAGCGCAATTTACAGATTAGACTATTTGCTTTGTTAAATATCAGTAATAGTTTCAAACTAATTGTTTGCACTTCATTTTCCAGTGATTGCATCTTCTGATCCCATGTGGGCTTGTTACTCTACTGAAGAGAAGAAGTGAAACTCATGTTTTTGAGGTCTGTGTGCATTGTGTTACAGTTCAGGAAACTTAACACATCTACCCTATCAAAGTTAATCAGCTGAGAACATCAGTATTTTCTTAATGTTGGATTAGGGACCTGTTAGTTTTACAATGAAGAGCACAAGTGATCCCTTACTGCATAACATTACCACTTTTGCTTTAAGCAATAAAAATGTTGCCTTTTTTTGAAACAAAATACTATACTGTTGTTTTACCCCAGAAATTTGCTCAGCAAGAAAAACCTCTAGGTCTGATTTTTAATCTTCTGAACCAGGTGAAGTAGCAATAATACAAGAATGAAGGTGCATTTCTAGGGCATCCTTTAGGCTGCTTTAAGACTAAATGCTACAACATACTTGCAAGAGTTCTATTGTTAGGGAAACAACGATTGTAAAAAATAATTTACAGAGTTTCATTTACATTATCAAATATATAAGTATGTATATGCAATTATGACATTAATCAGACTATTACACTATAAACTGAATGTTATCTAAATGTATTAAAAAATAAGAAAAAGAACAAACAATACATTAGCATTTTATAATTTTTCATGGATTTTGATCTTACAGTAAATACCCTTGCTCCATATACTGTATCAACTTGACTAATCCATTGTTTATCTGTTCTTAAGTGATCCTGTATAGTCCTGCACTTACCTGTGTGAGAAAATTGCATAATCACATGCCATCCCATGACTAAAAATGTTGTAATAATATTTGTCCCCAAGATGCCTCAGTGTAATGATGACAATATGTTCTAGGTCAAAGATATTCTGGATGGTCATGATGTAAAATTTATTTGGCTGGTGATTAGTGATGGATGAATCTGTGAAAAAAATATGTGAAGCATTGAAGTTAATAGGCGTCAAAATAATTTTGACGCAATCGAAAATTTTCATACGTGCGGCTATTTTGTCCAAATGCATTAAAGTCAATGGGCATCCAAATAATTTTGACACACAACAATTTTATGCGCGTGACTATTTTGATGTGCAATAATTATTTTTGTTGCAGTTGATTTTCCAATTTTTTCGGTCCCCATCCATCCTCACTATTACTGGCAGCTGGGAGGGACTGCGTGGGTGCTCGCCTATTCACACATGTGCAAATGCATCTAACCGCGCATGTGCGCCTGTTTGGCGTATAGGGCGCCCGACCACCTGAGACAATGCTATGTGTATGGCTGAAGTGCTTGTCCAACATCCATTTTCTGTCATTTAGACAACTGCAGAAAGACTGATTTAATGCTTGTGGAGGCCATTTTAGGGCCCTATATGTGGTCAAAGTGATGATAGATTCAGTTCTACACAGTAAAGTAACTATACATTTGATCATTGGTCAGCACTGGCCTTATATGTATATTGTACTTTTTATTTACAGGTTAAAAATTAAACAGATTACAACATAGGGACCAATTTACTAAAATTCGGATTTACCTTTTTTCGTGAATCATATGTTTTTTGTATCTTTCTAAAACTCTTAAAATTAAAAGTATAAAAAAAATAAAATTAAAAGTATAAAAACAATGAAAAACTCTAATGCAAAAATTCTCCAAGTAAAAGCAGTCGAGGTCCCACAGAAGTCAATGGGAGCTGCATTGATCCTATTGGACTTTTTTTAACCATTCAGACTTTTTGAGGTTTTAGAGATATTCATATTTTTAATGCATCCTTCAGCGTTTGTATTTTTTATATTTGGATCTTTTAATAACTTTCATGGCATTTGTGGTTTTAAAGAAATATGGGGTTCTGTAATAAAAGACACTAAGTTTCCTAGAGGCAGTAACCCATAGCAACCAATCAGCAGGTAGAATGTACTGGTCACCTGTTTAAAAAAAAACATTGTATTGGTTGCTATGGGTTACTGCTCTGGAGCAAGTTAGTGCCTTTTATTACATAAGGGGGGATAGAGTTTAATCGTGGTTTCAAAAAGCTCTAATACTACTAAAATTTGACCTTTAATAAATGGGCCTCATAGGTTTCAAATGGTTACAAGCAATTAGTATACATTTACTCTTGCTCCTTGGCAACTTTTGATGTTGTGTGCACTACTGCAGGACTTTATATCACATCATGTAATAAGTCCCCTGAGTTGGGAGACAGTAAAGGATAAGTCTATGTACAGTACTAGCATTGAAAGATCCAAATTACAGGAAGGCCATCTCCCACAGACTTCGTTTTAATCAAAAAATTTAAATGAAAATTTAAAAAAATTCAGTTTTCTATGTAATAATAAAATTGTATCTTGTACTTCAACTCAAGTAAGCAATAATGAATACTTATTGAAGGCAAAACAATTATACTGTGTTTAGGGGAACTAAACCCTAAAAACGAAAATGGCTAAAAATGCCATATTTTATATACTGAACTTATTGCACCAGCCTAAAGTTTCAGCTTCTTAATAGCAGCAATGATCCAGGACTTCAGACTTATCACAGGGGGTCACCATCTTGGAAAGTGACTGTGATACTCACATGCTCAGTGGGCTCTGAGCAGCTGTTGAGAAGCTAAGCTTTGAGGGTCATTGCAAATTACCAAGCATAAAATGAGGTTAGCCTGTAATATAAGCTGATATTACAGGACTGATAATTAAATTCTCACACTAGTTGCACTGGTTTCTGAGCTGCCATGTAGTAATTATCTGTATTAATTACTAATCAGCCTTATATTGTGACATTTCTATTCTATGTGTACTGTATATTGTGAGTGGGTCCCTAAGCTCAGTAATAGTGATGGGCGAATCTGTCTTCGCTTTGTGAAAATTTCGCAAAACTCCAGAAAAAAAACGAAACAGCAAAAAATTCGCAAAACGCATTGAAGTCAATGTTTGTGAAAATAATTTTGATGCAAAACAATTTTTACACGAGCAACAATATCTACATGTGCAACTTTTTTGTCCAAATGCATTAAAGTCAATGGGCGTCAAAATAATTTTGACGTGGACAATTTGTACACAAGCAACTTTTTTGTTGCAGCGAATTATTTCACCCACAAATTTTCGCAGCAGTTTTACAAAACTATTCACAGGTGGCAAAATGCAGAAATTCGCCTCAAATCCATGCCTGCAGGGGCGATCCGCCAATGAGGCAAGCTGAGGCGTCAGGCGGCAGCGCCAGCTAGGTTTCCAGGGGCAGCAAAAAGCCGCTCCTGGTGCCTTTAAGAGCCACATTTCCGGAAATTCGGCTTTACTGGGGCGAGAGAGCTCAATTGTGCTCTCCGCACTAGCGTTGCTGCCTCCCCACCCGGAAATGTAATTGGGCTGGGGGGGCGGCATTACTAGAGCCGCCTCAGGCGGCAATTACCACAGGATCGGCGCTGTAAGTCTGCCAAATAAATTCGCCCCTCCCTACTCAGTAACTGAATGTAGCACAGAGCATGTGCAGTGAATCTGCAGAAAAGAATATGAGGAGCTACTGGGGCATCTTTGGAGACACAGATCTTCCCTGCTAAAGGGCTGTGGTTGCCTTGGGCTGGTACAGAAGCCTAAAACAGAATGTACACCATTCATAGCTACTTCTTTAGTAAATCTTTACTTTTCCTTTAAAGTTTAAATGTTTTTTAGTAGACTTAGGGGCAGATTTATCAAGGGTCGAAATGAATTTGAGGGAATTTTCGAAGTAAAAAAATTCGAAGTAATTTTTTGGATACTTCGACCATCGAATAGGATATATTCCCACTTTGAATTTACTTCGACTTCGATTTGAAGTAAAAATCGTTCGACTATTCAACCATTTGATAATCGAAGTACTGTTTCTTTCAAAAAACTTTGACTTCAAATTAAACCTGCCGAAGTGCTATGTTAGCCTATGGGGACCTTCTGGTGCAGTTTTCTAAGTCTTTAGAGGTCGAAGGAAAATCTCTTCGATCAATTGCTGAAATCGTTCGAATCGCTCGATTGCCAAATTCGGTGAAAAATCCTTTGACTTCGATATTCGAATTTCAAAGTATTTTTTACTTCAAAATTCAACCCTTGATAAATCTGCCCCTTAAAGTATGAATATCCAAATTATAGAAAGACCTCAGGTTATGGGCATTCTGGATAACATGTCCCATACCTGTATTGCAATAGATTGTCAGTTGCATTTCCTAGTTTTGCTTTTATCCACCTCCTGTCTAAAAGAATGCACCATCCTTATTAGTTATAGAAGAAAATGAGTCTGTTCCAGCCTCTATGATAAATCCATAGAACATTTACAGTAAATGAGATTTTTTTTGCCACGGTAAATAGAAAAGCGGGATTATTCCGTTTCTATGTATCAGAATCCTATGATTTTTTTAATATAAAAACACCTTCCACTTACTGCTGGAGAATATTTGACATTCCAAACATAATTTTAGTCAGTGGGGCACTTGTTTACTTTATTATAATCCTCCAATTTCCATAGCTGAACAGTGATATTCTTTATGATAACATTTCTTATTTATGACAGCAATGTTGCCTACCTTACCTGCTGATTTAATGGTCAACTGCAGTATTTATCCAACTCTTTAATGAGCTCATTTATTAGAAATAACATTCATGTATGTGCATATCACCAAATGCAAATTTGCCGTTGAAGTAAAAGCAGGATCACACACACACATTTCAATGCAAATGCTCAGTGAAATAAAACCTGGATGAAACATTCTCCACTTTACCAATAAAAATTATTTCACAGCACAAAACTAGCAGCGATTGTATATAATCTATACACGGGAGCAGTAGCCCACGCTGCCAACAATAATTGAATACAGTTATAATACATGACTCAGAGACAACATCTAGGTGTGAAAAGGCCACAGTTGATTTATTTTGTATCAATACACTTACATTAATATATTCAACATTAAAAAATTAGCACAAATGTTGATCAATTAGCACCTTTATTAGCCACCCCCACTCTTTAACCCAGCTCTTAAAGGGAATCTAAACCCAAAAAATGTATTGACATAAACTTGTTCATAATGGTTGTCTGAGCATTTTTGACATTTACATACATTTTCTATTTTTAGTGGTTTCTTAGATATTGGCAGTTTTAGACAATTTCTTGCCTGCACAAGAAAATTCTGCACAAGGGCTCTCTTTACCGGGCAAATTCACTAAGATTCGTAGTTGCGCCAGGCTTAACTTCGCCGCGCTTCGCAGCACTTCGTCACACTTCGCCAGACGTAGTTTCGCCAGCGCTCCGCAAATTCACTAAAATCCAAAGTTGCGCTCAGGGGTAGCGTGAGGTTGCGAACTTGCACTAGCGTTGATTCGCTAAGCGAAGCGAAGTTACGCTAGCGATGGTTAATTTGCATAAGGCGCCAAATTCAAATTTCAATGGAGGAATATGTAGCAGCACTACAAATGCCTGGGAAACCTTCAAAACATCAAATAAAATTTTTATTTTGCTGTACACATGTGCCCACTGTATAGTTAAGTTGCCATGAGTTAGGAAATGTAGGGGGGAAGGAGGGGAACCCCCAAAAAAATGTAGATCTTTTTCAGCCTATCATCCATAATATAGAAAAAACGCCAGCGTTTTTTGGGACTTAGAAAAATGTGAACTTTTTTTGAAGCAATCCCTATCTACTCTATTGAGCTTCGCCTGGTCTGAGGTGGCGAAGGAAGTCTAGCGTAAAAGGTAGCGTTCAGTACAATGCGCGTGTTAGTGAATTTGCATAGGTTACGTCCGTTGCGCAAATTCACCAGGTGTAAGGGTGCGAAGTAACACTAGCGAAGTTACGCCAGCGTTCGTTAGTGAATTTGCGAAGTAACGAAAATGCCCAACGCTAGCGAATTGACGCTAGCGTTAGGCGCGTCGGCGCTTAGTGAATTTGCCCCTAAGGGTGGAGACACATGGACAGATTCTAGGACATTAGTTGCTTGGCGACAAACCGCCTCTTCTTCGGGCGACTGATCTCCCCCATGAGGCAACTTCGGGCGACTTCGGAAAACTAAGCGCTCCAAGTGCCACCTAGCCACCGATTTTCATTAAGGCATGGGAAGGCACGGCAAGGAAGCCACGGGAATCAGTTCGGGGAGATTAGTCACTCCAAAGAAGAGAAGATTTGTCGCCGGGCGACTATTCTCCCCGAAACTGACCGTGTGTCTCTGCCCTAAGGGTCAGAGTGTCAGTGACCCTAGCTGTCTATGTACATTCTGTATTCAGTTAACTCTGGGTCTAAGGGCAGCCAAAAGCCTAGTATTAGCACTCTAAAGCTGCAAAAAATAGAACATCAAAGGTGTTGTTGTTTTTAAGGCTTTAAAAGAGTTTAGGGGCACATTTACCTAGGGTCGAATATCGAGGGTTAATTAACCCTCGATATTCGACCGTCAAAGTTATATCCTTCTACTTCGAATATCGAAGTCGAAGGATTTAGCGCTATTCCTACGATCGAACGATCGAAGGAATAATCGTTCGATCGAACGATTAAATCCTTCGAATCAAATTATTCAAAGGATTTTAATCCATCGATCGAAGGATATTCCTTCGATCAGGAAATTGTTAGGAAACCTATGGGGACCTTCCCCATAGGCTAACATTGGCCTCGGTAGGTTTTAGGTGGCGAATTAGGGGGTTGAAGAATTTTTTAAAGAGACAGTACTTCGACTATCGAATGGTTGAATAGTTGAACAATTTTTATTTCAAAACATTCGATTCGAAGTCGAAGGTCGTAGTCGAAGGTTGAAGTAGCCCAATTGATAGTCGAAGTAGCCATATTCGACCATTCGAAATTCAAAAATTTTTCCTCTATTCCTTCACTCGAGCTAAGTGAATGGGCCCCTAAGTGTATGTAATTGGCATTTGCAGAGGCAAAATGAGACATGCAGGGCTGTATATTCCCAGAGGAACCAGGGTGCTAATGTTGTCTGCAAAGATTTCCCCCAGAGGGGCATCTGTCTCTTTCTAATTACCTACCTTGCACTTCACTTTGTGTATCCAGGACTGTAAGAAGGCTCAATAGGTAATTACCAAGACTCATTTCTGAGTTGTTCACCTTTGAATTAACTTTTAGTATGATGTAGAGAGTGATATTCTGAAACAATTTGCAGTTGGTTTTCATTTTTTATTATTTGTGGTTTTTGAGTTATTTAGCTTTTTATTCAGCAGCTCTCCAGTTTGCAGTTTCAGCAATCTGGTTGCTAGGGTCCAAATTGCCATAGCAACCATGTATTGATTTGAATAAGACTAGAATATAAATAGGAGAGGGTCTGAATAGAAAGATGAGTAATAATAATAATGCAATAACAATAAGGGACAAATGCATCATGGGTCAAATATCAAAGGTTAATTAACCCTCGATATTCGACTGGGGAATGAAAATACTTCGAATATCAAAGTCGAAGGATTTGGTGCAAATAGTTCGATCGAACGATTAAATCCTTCGAATCGAACTATTTAAAGGATTTTAATCCAACGATCGAAGGATTATCCTTCAACCAAAAAAAGTTAGCTAAGCCTATGGGGACCTTCCCCATAGGCTAACATTGAGTTCAGTAGCTTTTAGGTGGCGAACTAGGGGGTCGAAGTTTTTTCTTAAAGAGATAGAACTTCGACTATCGAATGGTCGAATAGTTGAACGATTTAGTCAAAGTCGTAGTCGAAGGTCGAAGTAGCCCATTCGATGGTCGAAGTAGCCAAAAAAAACACTTCGAAATTCGAAGCATTTTTTCTTCTATTCCTTCACTCGAACTTAATGAATGGGCCCCTAAATGTGCAACCTTTCAAAGCATTTGTTTTTAAAGTTGAATAACAATGAATTCGTAACCATTGTGATGTCGTACTCCATTTTTTTTAATTTTGAACTTCAATTAAAAAAGATATTTTCTTTGCTTCATCTACAGGGCTGAATATGATGTATAGATTTGTCTACTGAGTTACTAAATTCACAACTGCGTTAGTAATGTGATTTGCTATTTGCCTATTGGATTTGCAGCTAAAAACAGTGCAGGACCCAAATGATTTAGGTCAAAAAATGTGCTTTCTTCTAATACTGATAAAGTCCATAGCTTACTTCAAAACTGACAATTAATATAAAGCCAGGAGAACTTTGTCATCTTGAGGGCAGAGACACACGCTCAGATTTGGAGAATAATCTCCCCGAACTGCCCCCCATCGGCTAGAATCTAAATCGCCAGCGGGGTGGCAATTGGTACATTTCGTTTTGACCCATGAGGAGACTTCAGGCGATTTCGGAAAATGAACCGCTCCGAGTGCCATCCCGTCGGCAATTTACGTTTTAGCAGGCGGGAGGCAGTACGGGAAGATTAGTCGCCCCGAAGAAGAGGCAATTTATCAACAGGCGACTAAATCTCCCCGAATCTGAGCGTGTGTCTCTGCCCTAAAGATGTTTCCTTTGGCATAATAGAACTTTGCAGTATCACACATTCCTCACCGACCTGCTGGCAGCCTTGAAACATGTGGAATATTACAGAGATAAAACAGCTTAAAAAGAAGATTCAAGTTGAGCTTATTATACACTTTCCAGTTTATAGAACCAATGAATTCTTAAACCAGCTAAACATTTATAAATGGCTTTCTTTCAGTTCCTCTAAAAACCAGAAGCTGAACACAGCATGCAAAGTGCAAATGACTGCAGGCTTCTGTGCTTGGGTTTTCTGAGATACGGCCTTTGGATCCATCGCTGACTATGTTAGTATTCAAGAGGGGCAGGCAGAGGATACTTGTAGGCCTTCCACCACCTGTCCCTACCTTGCTCATCATTCATGGCAGGAGATAGCAGTATAGATGTTGCTCTTTGTAATAAGCTCCAGATGTTTTATCTGGCAATGGATAGTGATGGGCGAATTTGCACCGCTTCGCCGAGAAATTCGTGAATTTCGCGCGAAATATTTGCAAAACGGTGCCGGCATCTCGTTTTTGACGCCGGCGCCCGTTTTTTTGACGCCGGAGCCCGTTTTTGACGCCGGCAAATTTTTGACGCGAATTTTCGCGGGCGTTTCGCAAATTTATTCGCTGGCGGCAAATCGCGCAAATTTGCCACGAATTCGCGCCTGCCAAATAAATTCGCCCATCACTAGCAATGGATGCATTCCTCAGGGGGTGCAAGTGCTCCAAGATTAAGGTTGGCACCTGTTTGGTTTTGACCCTAACAGTTTGTTTTTTCTTTGGGATGTTAGGGTGACAACTGAGTGTATGGGTTTCAGCCATGTGAAACTTGAACAATAATCTGACAGACACCTCTGATGTCACAACCCTTCCCACATAAGGCACAAACATGCCCACGAATATCATAACCCCACCTCCCTATGCCACTGCTCCACCCTCGATGCCATCATCCCGCCCCTTATTTGGTTTTTGCTGTAGTCAAAGGTGGCAACCCTATCTCAGATGGAGCGCTATGGTATGTGCCCCCTAGGTGAAGAATGACCCCTTCTCAAAAAGCTGCAAGCATTATAGAGAGGAAAATTGTCTTTTATATCACTAGTTCAAGTACAAATACAGAACTGCCTTCATATTTCAGTTTGGAAAGATCCTTTATACTCACAGCTTTGTGCACAACATATAACCTATATACACAAATCAGAAGCTTCAATTTTTATGTTTAAGGTTATATGAGTGATTTCCTTTAACCATTTTGTTATTGGGGAAAAAATAAAAATGTCAGACGGACAATTTATTTCTATCCTTTAGTCTATGGAGTTTAGTCTATGGAGAATCAAGAGAAAAAGCTTGTAAATGTCATTATTGAATTCCAAGGTGTATACCTCCAGTAACCTTTTGATATAATTCAGAATGACAAGGTAGAGCGTTACATTCACATCTTGTTGAACAGCAGAATCATGAGTATTTTGTTCTCGTGTCCCTGGATGTATATGTTTTCTGCTATATGTGTCATAAACAGTTGTGGATGCCAAGATCAGCCATGTGGCTGCATATTAACGAAAGTTTGATGATGATTACAGGAATGGGGCAGAGAAGTAGACTGTACTCAAGGGGGCTTATGTGTGCCAGATCATATTCAACAAAACATGTTCGCCCAAATGCTAATGGAGACGGCAACATTGAAATAGTGGGTTCGGCAATCAGCAAATGCCCTGTAAATTAATAATGTGTCCTTCAATAGCAATTGCTGCGGAAAATCTGCAGTTCCAGTTCCCTCATAAAAATAGCTCTGAAGTAAATGCCCCTCATAGGAATTTTGTTTAGAACGGCTTTATACTTTATTAACTATGTAACAGTTAAAGAGTATTTTCCTGTCTTCCTCCACCACAAAGTCTCCATTGATAATTGTTTATGGTTATAATCCTGTTCAAATTCATTATCTAACACTAACATGAAAGATATTAATTATTGATGATAGATGCCCCATTACAGTCTATACGTGCTGCTGACATAGAAATTTATTTAGAAATGTGCATCTGCCATTTATTTTGAAGGGCCAGTAAACACCCCCCATTTAACTTAGATTTTTTGAACAAGGCAGATGCCTATTGTTTGAATGAAGAAATATAATGTTTGCTCCCAGGTGCTTATTTTTACATTACTGGCTTGGAGGTAAGTTTTGGTTGCATAAAAACCAGGTGTACTGCCAAACAGAGTCTCCTGTAGTCTGCCAGTCCACATAAGGGCTGTAAATAGCCAATTACTACCCTTATTTGGCACCCCCAGGAACTTTTTTCATGCTTGTATGACTCGCTGACTCTCTTTACATTTGAGTGTTGCTCATGGGTAAAAGAATGTTGGGGACTAACACTTTGGAGCAACTGTGGGAGGAGAAGAAGTGAGTTAATTAAATACATTTTCCATAGATAAATCCACTGTATAGTGAACTATCTGTCTCCATAGGCCCCTGAGAAAAGGAA
The DNA here is from genome assembly GCA_038501925.1 of Xenopus petersii. Classification (NCBI taxonomy): domain Eukaryota; kingdom Metazoa; phylum Chordata; class Amphibia; order Anura; family Pipidae; genus Xenopus; species Xenopus petersii. Next base: position 142,511,457 of record CM076680.1, on the reverse strand, counting down.
GGAGCATGTAATATTTAAAAAAAAAAAAAACATTCATATTATAGGGCGGTGGTGCATAAAAAAACAAAACAATAATTTGTTAGTAGTTAATAGAAAAATTTATGATGATATCTATATTTTATCTAGTATCAAAACTAATAAGCTATGTACCACTGAAACAAAGTTATATATACTGCCCCTTTAAAGTTTTATTTCATAGAGAGAGACCAAACAATTATCAAAAACATATCTATATGATATCATTTCTTTTTTCATAAACATATGCAGGTATGAGATCCGTAACCCGCAAACCCGTCATTCAGAATGCTCCGAATTACAGAATGCCCATCTCCCATAGACTCCGTTATATTCAAAAAATCCAAAAATTTTAAAAATGATTTCCTTTTTCTCTGTAATAATTAAACAGTAGCTTGTACTTGATCCAAACTAAGATATAATTAATTCTTATCGGAAGCAAACCAGCCTATTGGGTTTATTACATTTTTTACGATTTTCTAGTAGACTTTCTAGAAGATCCAGGTCCCGAGCATTCTGGATAACAGATCCCATATGTACTTGTATAAGCAAAGCCAATAATATTTTATGCTAAACCTTTTATATTTTGCTTAATGGAAGGGCATTTAATGTTGTTTACACTAGATACATATCTGTATGAATCTATACTGTTGTGTTTGTTTCTAGATGTGAAAAAGAAAACTGCCACTGCAGATATTTGCATTAAAAAACACTGGTTTGTCAGACAGTCTGTTTGTGACTCAGTTATGAAGATACTTATTCAACTCCAGTCCTGTACAACTGCCAGTGGTGTAGGATTAAGTCTACATTATCATTAATGATTGTTGTTTTTACATTATGAAGCAGCGGCAAGTATCAGTAATTTTGGTGTGTGTCTACTAGAACAACGTGATTTCCCTTATAATATTTTTGAATATACCGTAAATTACAAAGGCAAAAGCAAGAAGAACATTGTGATCATTTATGAGTTTCATAGTGGTGGAATAAAGATCATTATTTCTGGCAAATACATAGAAAAACAATACACTTGGCACTCTTGTGTACTCATGCAAGTCTCAACAAGTCTGTTATTTATGTAAATAAAATAAGCATGTGCATAATGTCTGTTTTTAGAGGCAGATGTCAGAATAAAATACTTTTGTACTTGTGCTATTGCTATGTGTGCTTTAATTGTAACTAATTAAAGGTATTCAATTGTATTGGGTTTTTAAAACCAAGATGTAGGCAACTAGAGAGTATTAGTATAAGAGAAGAAGAATTAAGAAGAATATAAAAAATGGGTGAAAGAGAAGAAAGCAAAATATGAGCCTGGGGCTCAATAATAAAGATAATACTAGAGAGGTACATTTCCTGAAGAAAATGTGAGTGGTGCTTGCCGTGGCAAAACTCAGGCCCCCCATATATGTTGGGTGTCTTGCCCAGTCGCCCCTGGTGCCTAGAGAGTACACAAAGTCGGTAGAATCCGGATTAAACCGGTGAAATTTAAAGCCAACCAAATTTTACCATTGAAATCAATCCAAACAAACTGGCTATTTTTGGCTCCGCCCACTTTTAAAAATTTGCAACCCAGTCACCAAATGGACCAAGTTTGAGCACTCTTACATTAACAGTGTAAGAATGACAGGAATTTAAATATTCCCATTGAATAGAGTTAGGTAAAATTTGATTGGCTGTCTTAAGCTCCGCCCATTTTTCTGAATTTTAACCCCAGTTACCTAGTCATGGTCAGTGCCAAGTTTGGGGCCTCTGGTTTTAAAACTGTGAGAACAACGGTAATTTTACATTACATAAAGACAAATAATACACAAAATATTATAGAAATATTAATATAGAAACATAGTACAATAATATAAGCACAATAGTGAACAGTGTTAATGTAATACACATTGTGATATTCAAGGTCCCTGACATCAATACTGAGAGAATGGCAGCCTTCTTAATTTTTCCCATTAAAACCAATCAAAGAAATCTGATTGGTTGGTTTTGGCTCCACCCACTTTTCTTAATTTTAATCCCAGTCCCCCAGTGACCAACTGTGCCAACTTTGAGGACCCTGCCATTAACGTCTAAGAGCGGCAGCAGTTAAAAAAATTCCTATTTAATTGAATGGCTGAAATTTGATTGGCTGTTGTAGACTCCACCCACTTTTTGTAAATTTTAGCCGCAGTCACCCAGTGACCCACGGTGCCAAGTTTGGGAGCTCTGGCTTTGATACTGTGAGAACAGCAGTAATCAAAAATTTTACATAAACTGATTGGCTGTTTTTGGCTCCACCCACTTTTCCTAAATTTTGACCGTAGTCACCCAGTGAGTAATTGAGCCAAGTTTGGTACACCTAGCATTTAAACCGTGATAATAGCAGCAGTTTATCATTTTTCATTAAGGTCAAAGGCTGAAATCTGATTGGCTGTTGTTGCCCCGCCCCTTTTTTTCCTAATTGTGAACCACAGTCACTCAGTGACTAACATACCAAAGTTTGGGAATGCTGTCATTTAATGTGTAAAAATGGCAGCATTTCTATTTTTTTCTATTGAAAATCAATGAATGAAATTTGATTGGTTGTTGGTGGCTCCGCCCACTTTTTCTAAACTTGAAGTGGAAACCCCCAGCGACCACATTTGTGATATTCAAGGTCCCTGACATCAATACTGAGAGAATGGCAGCCTTCTTAATTTTTCCCATTAAAACCAATCAAAGAAATGTGATTGGTTGGTTTTGGCTCCACCCACTTTTCTTAATTTTAATCCCAGTCCCCCAGTGACCAACTGTGCCAACTTTGAGGAGGCTGCCATTAACCGTCTCAGAGCGGCAGCAGTTTAAAATTTTCCTATTTAATTGAATGGATGAAATTTGATTGGCTGTTGTAGACTCCGCCCACTTTTTGTAAATTTTGGCTGCAGTCACCCAGTGACCCACGGTGCCAAGTTTGGGAGCTCTGGCTTTATTACTGTGAGAATTACAGCTGTTTACATTTTCTCATTGAAGTCAATAGGGAAAATCTGATTGGTTGTTTGCGGCTCCGCTCACTTTTTTGGGTCCCCAAAATAGGACAGAAAAGTCACAACACCCCATTCCCGAATAAGCTGAACGGTTTGACACCTCATTCATGGGTCTGCGACAAACTAATTATTCGATAAATTCCCCATTATAAGTCAATGGGGCAAATTTGGGGACCTCTCCTGCCCCGGGGGTAAAACTTATACCCTCGTGTGGGGTATCATCTGACACAGGTCGCAAACCTCTTCAAATGTGGTAAATTTAACGTTTCTACAAGATTCCCTCTCTGCGCTAGAATCCGTCAAAAGTTGGCCTCAATGTTAATCTATGGGACTTTTTGGGGTTGTTAATTGCCCCCGCAAGGGGCAATTAACCACCCACCCCTTAGAAAAGTCATACCACCCCATTCCCGATTAAGCCGCACGATTTGACACCTCATTCATGGGTCTAGGACAAACGGTGCGGGACTAGTTACGCGCAAAACTTTCATACGGAAGAAGAATAAAAATAAGTTTGCAAGATAACAGTAGTGATGCTTTGCTTCGCAAGCACCACTAACTAGCCTACTGTTTAGGACTGACTAACCACTAGTGATGGGCGAATTTATTCGCCAGGCGCGAATTCGCGGCGAATTTGCGCGATTCGCCGCCAGCGAATAAATTCGCGAAACTTCCGCAAAAATTCGCGTCAAAAATTCGCCGGCGTCAAAATTTTTTTTTCGAAAAAATGGACGCCGGCGCCAAAAACGGGCGCCGGCGTCAAAAACGGGCGCCGGCGTCGAAAAAACGGTCGCCGGCGTCAAAAACGGGCGCCGGCGTCAAAAACGAGACGCCGGCGCCGTTTCGCGAATTTTTCGCCGTTTCGCGAATTTCGTGCGAAATTCGCGAATTTTTCGGCGAAGCGAAACGGCGCAAATTCGCCCATCACTACTAACCACCATTGTGCACCCGAAATAGCTGGGAGAAAGCATAAGCAAACAAGGGAGCCTAGGTTTAGAGGGGGGAGTCAAATTAAAGATTATTAAATCATATGTTTTGACAATTAATCAAGTGACAGATATTCTATAGCATATGGTTTATCTTACAGCCATTGTACAAGTAGAAAGATGTACAATAGGTACAAAGTTGGGAGGAGGCCCTAGAACCTAAGTATACTGGCTCTATCATCAAGGTCAGCATTCACGTTTAAGCTGGGAATGTCCAGTTGTTTATGTTGGGAATGTCCAGTTGTTTATGTTGGGAATGTCCACTTGTTTATATTGGGAATGTTCACTTGTTTATATTGGGAATGTTCACTTGTTTATGTTGGGAATGTCCACTGTTTATATTGGGAATGTACGCTTGTTTATATTGGGAATGTTCACTTGTTTATGTTGGGAATGTACGCTTGTTTATGTTGGGAATGTCCACTTGTTTATATTGGGAATGTTTACCTGTTTATGTTGGGAATGTCCACTTGTTTATATTGGGAATGTTTACCTGTTTATATTGGGAATGTTCACTTGTTTATGTTGGGAATGTCCACTGTTTATATTGGGAATGTACGCTTGTTTATATTGGGAATGTTCACTTGTTTATGTTGGGAATGTACGCTTGTTTATGTTGGGAATGTCCACTTGTTTATATTGGGAATGTTTACCTGTTTATGTTGGGAATATCCAGTTGTTTATGTTGGGAATGTCCACCTGTTTATATTGGGAATTTACACTTGTTTATGTTGGGAATGTACACTTGTTTATAATAACAATGTCCACTTGTTTATGTTGGGAATGTTTACCTGTTTATGTTGGGAATATCCAGTTGTTTATGTTGGGAATGTCCACCTGTTTATATTGGGAATTTACACTTGTTTATGTTGGGAATGTACACTTGTTTATAATAACAATGTCCACTTGTTTATGTTGGGAATGTTTACTTGTTTATGTTGGGAATGTCCACTTGTTTATGTTGGGAATGTACAGTACACTTTATGTTAAATGCATTGAAGACAATGGTTGTTTTTTCTCATTCCAAATATAATAAAGTCAGTGGGTGTTTTTTTTCTACATTTTTTTCTCACTCCAAATGCATTAAAGTCAATGGGCGGTAAAAACATTTGTTTCTCACTAATAGGTAGAAGTCAACAATTGTCCATATATTCAAATATACTATAAAGCTATCCAATGTATGGCCACCTTAGTGTCCAATTATTTGTTTATATACTATTATTATTATTATTATTATTATTATGTATTTATATATAGCGCCAACATATTTCGCAGCGCTGATTATATACCTGTTTGTATAGAGGTTTGAACTTGAGCTTTTTTCTTGGCTACTAGATTAGCTACTAATATAGTTTGCTTTGGAGATGGGCCAATAGATCGTCTTTTCTCTATTTCCATTCATTATCCACTGCTAATTTTATCAAACAACCTTCACTATGTGTGTGTACAGACTGTTGTCATTGGTATACCATGTGAGTTGGAGAAATTTAGCTAACCATATTTATAATTTTCATAAATTAGTTGAATCACATAGTAAACCGTTGTTCAAGTTCTCTTACCGTTCACCCCTGGTAAATATCTTTAAAAGTGGTAAAATTAAAAGTATGATGTAAATGCTTAATATGGTCCATGGTCAAGTCCATTAAATTTGAAACAAACCTTTACCTATCAATCAATATGTTAGAAGTACCATATACTAAGGAGAGGAAGGCCTAGTCTTAGTCTTTCTTTCCAGAATGATTAATTAAACAGAAATCATATAAATAATTCTGGTTTATTATATTATACAAGATCATCACATCACATCATCATCCCCCAGAGTGTGGTTAGACATTCCCCAGTGATTGTAATCACTTAACTAATACCCTGGGCTGGGGCTCCTGCTAGCACAAAAAAAACACACTGGCCTGTGTTATTTTCTGGTGACCACCCTGGAGCAATCCTTACCTTCTGTTTTTTCTTCTTCTTCAATGGTTCTGGGCATTTGGAACCCACAGTGAGTTACACTTTCCTTCTTCTTTAAAAAAGCAGCTTAAAGATACCTTGAGTAGAGGTCTTCTTTGACTATGGCTTGCCCCTAAATTTATAATCTGCATTTTTTCTAGATTCATAATGTTTTTCCACTTGTAATTTACAGTACTTTCTGTCCATCTACGTGTTACCAGTATTCACTTCATCAAGAAAAACTTGACCACAAATTGGTAGACTTACAGTGTATATCTTTAAGCAGCAATACTATGTATACATCCTCGCTTGCAATGTTTTGTTTTAGTTTGGATAATATATTCCTGCCCATTCTTTGCTGTAAACATAATTATTTTTTATTTTATGCTATTCTTGGACATCAAAGTAACAGATAATGCACTCGTGGTGAGTTTGTGTGTTGGATGATAAGATTTCTTGCATAAAATTGACTTCACAGATAATTTCATTCAAAGCAAAAAAGTATATAAGTACAATTTAGAAAATTGTAGCATGCAAAAATACACTCCTTATACAGTGCCCAGCACTTTGGAACCACGCTAAAGTAAAAAAGCATCACAATTACATTAGTTTATATAATTTGAAAGTAACTATATATATATATATATATATATATATATATATATATATATATATATATATATATATATATACTGTGTATATATATGTTTAAATATATAAAATATATTTTGGAAATGGAGGGACATTTGAGAGATACTGATGTATCCTCTTGCTTGGAATGGAGCATAGGGCATTTTGTAAGAATGATTATTTCCTGAGTACTCTCTGAAGGTTTTTACTGAGCCTATGCAGAAGCATGTGATTGTGTAGAGCAGGGGGCCCCAATCTTTCTTTATCTGTGAGACACATTCAAATGTAAAAATAGTTGGAGAACAACACAAGCATGCAACAAGTCCCTGGGGGTGCCAACTATGACCTATGACTGCCTGTTGATAACCCCATGTGGACTGACAGCCTCCAGGAGGCACTGTTTGTCAGTAAACCTATTTTTATTCAACTAAAGCTTGCTTCCACACCAGGAATTCAAAAATAAGAACCTGCTTTCCTAGGAGCAACAGCTAAGGGGTTGGTGAACAACATGTTGCTCCTGAGCAACTGGTTGGGGATCACTGCTTTAGAGGTATCTCACTTATATATATATTACCAAAGATACGTGAAGACCCTATAAACCTGGCCTACTTTGATGAAGAGAGGGTCCTTAAAATGCAAGAATACTTGCTAAGTAGTAGTTAGTGTAACTATAAGAGTTCCCCATTTTTTAACTGTTGTTTTATAGTACATCACTGTCTTACTGTCATGCCATTAGGGAAAAAAGGGGAGGAATAATCAAGGCTTAGGACCTCTGCTTTAGGGATGTAGCGAACTGCCGATTTGGTGTTCGCGAACGCCGTTCGCGAACACCGGCAAAAAATGCGAACGTTCGCGGACAGTTTGCGAACTTCGAACACCCGCTAAAATCGTTCGATTCGAACGATCGAAGGATTTTAATCCTTCGATCGAAGGATTTTCATTCGAATCGAACGATCGAACGTTTTAAAATCGTTCGATTGAATGAAAATCATTCAATGGAATGCTTACAATCATTCGAACGAATGGAAATTGTTCGATTTTTAGCGGTCGAAGGAATCGAATGGTCGAATGGTCGAACGATTTTTATTCGAATCGAACGCGAACTCAAAATGCAAACGTTCCCAAACGTTCGCGAACATTCGGCGGACGCGAACGGTCGAAGTTCGCGCGAACTAGTTCGCAGGCCAACAGTTCGCTACATCCCTACTCTGCTTTATACTAGGGATAAACCGAATCCAGGATTCTGTTTGGGATTCGGCCAGGATTCAGCCTTTTCCAGCAGGATTCGGATTCAGCCATCATTACAAATCTTTATCTTTAAATATAGACATTATAGTTTTTATCAGGCAGATAGAGTGCCCTGCACTGCTGTACAGTGTATATATAACAGAAAGTGTACATCTGAGCCAGTCATATACTGTATGTAAGGAAAAGCCAAAAACCTCCATAAACTGCAAGAAGTTGTAATGGTCTCTGAAGCTGTACATATTTTTGTAATACTTACCCACTTCAATTTTAAAATTTACAGGAGTTAATCACATGGTGTCCCTAAAAGAATTACAATTGAGATACTATTTTCCAAATAATGAAATTAAACAATGAATGGTTTTAAGTTAAAGTCAAATTGTTAGAAGGTAAATATTGTCTTTTTCTTTTTCCATAAAGTAATTCTCTGTGATAACCCTATGCCTTATCTTCTGTAAGCTTTCCCATAAAGAAACTTAAAAAGTGTCTAATTTTCCTAAGGGGGTAGTTACTATTGTATTCCCAACAGCACACACACACATTAGTAAAGCTTTATCCCTTTCTGATGGAAGACTTATGGTTTGAAAGCTCTGAGAGAAGTCTCAGGTGGCATCCGTCTCTTTCTTGGGTGTGGCACCATACCAGCCAATTCATTTTTTCTTTTTTTTTACGGGAAAATTATATTGATCTTGCGGAAACAATTTAACAGTTTACAGCTTGTCACCAAACTAGGAAATAAAAGGAATTTTAGTTTGTGACAATAAGGCACATGTACAAATGCAAACACTGTTATTATTATATTAGCAATATAAATCCACTTTATAATACATTAAGGGGATTCTTTTCTAAACATTGCACAGTTATTCCGATGTCTAAGATCTCATGCAGCCCCCTGAATGACCCCCATAATTTCTGCTGCAACTTTCTGCTGCAGAGACCTGGATTTTGCGCTACTTTGGCTGATTAGTGAATCAGGCATTTTGACCACTGATACCACTGGCAGGTTGTTTGATTGACTAGACTGACTGATGTACTTTTATAAGATTTCTAGTTATACAATATTGTTCATTACTTGTATTTAGTATAGCTTTGCATTTTGACAGTATTAACTATTGATGGGTGAATAAATTCGGCAGATACTAATTTGCTGCGAATTTCCGTGTTTCGCCGTAAGCGAATCAAAATGCGTCAAAATTATTTGAAAACCCATTAACTTTAATGAATTTGGACCAAATAGTCAAGCGTAAAAAAATTTAAGTTTGCGTCAAAATAATTTTGACGCCCATTGACTTTGATGCGTTTTGCGAAACTGCACAGATTCACCCATAACTATGAATACAAAAAGATATGAGGACTCATTTACAGCATTGTACCTAGATCCTGCTGCCCCATCCCCACAGCAAAAGAACTTCAGAGTGGCCCAGCACACACTTCAACCTTACTACTACCTACTTGCTCATCCTCCCTTCCTCCCTCTTACCCATCCTTCCTCTGCTGTACTGACGGGATTGTTCATATGCACTATTCTCCTTTTGGACCCATACATATCACATACTTAGATAAAACTATATACATTGGAAGTCAAACTGTTCAGTAGACCCCTGACATTCATATTTAGGGTGTTTTATGTTGGTACCTAATGACACAAGGAAGATAAAATGCTGTAAAAAGGGCAAGTTTGTGGATCTCCAATTGGACTGTACGAAATGCGTAGGTCCAATGGAGATGCATTTATACTTTTAATTATGACTTAACTTTTTGACTTATATTATTGGCCCTGTGGATTCCTCTGAGTGCTGGATAGCCCTGTTCTTTTTGCTGTGTGTCTTGGATTGATGCTCCCTGAAGCTGGGGTGATGCTCCTGGACACAGGATCAACTTGGTGAACTATTTATACTTTTATTCTGGAGCCCCGTTTATATTCTTTCCATTGTAATATGCTTCAACAAGAACCAGCTTTATGGATGCAAACAATAAAACTCCCCAGACAAAAGTGCATCTAAACTGGTAAAAGAGATAGAGGATTTAAAGGAGAACTAAAGACTAAAAATGAATATTGCTAAAAATGCCATATTTTATATACTGAACTTATTGCATTAGCCTAAAGTTTCAGCTTCTCAATAGCAGCAATGATCCAAGAGTTGAAACCTATCACAGGGGGTCACCATCTTGGAAAGTGTCTGTTGAGAAGCTAAGCTCAGGGGTTGTCACAAATTATCAGGCAGAAAATGAGGTTGGTCTGTAATATAAGCTGATGCTACAGGGCTGATTATTAAATTCTGATGCTAGTTGCACTGGTTTCTGTGCTGCCATGTAATAATTATCTGTATTAACTACTAATCAGCCTTATATTGTGACATTTATATTCTATGTGTTCTGTATATTGTGAGTGGGTCCCTAAGCTCAGTAAGTGACAGCAGCACAGAGCATGTGCAGTGAACCAGCAGAAAAGAAGATGGGGAGCTACTGGGGCATCTTTGGAGACACAGATCTTTACTGCTAAAGGGCTGTGGTTGCCTTGGGCTGGTACAGAAGCCCAAAACATAATGTACAATATTTCTAGCTTATTTCTTTAGTTAAGCTTTACTTCTCCTTTAAACTATGAGGGTAGACTGTCATGGTTGGGGTTGTTTTCTCTGGAAAAAAAATACTTACTTGATGATTACACTTTACAAGCATATTAGAGGGAATTATAGATATTTTTTCCCATAGAAAAGTTCAATACACCAGAGCCTACCCATTTATACTAGAGAACCAGAACTTTCATTTAAAGCAGCGTAGCAGGTTCTTCATGGTGAGGACAGTAAGGCTGTTGAATGCACTGCCGAGTGATGTAATGGCAGATTCTATTAATACCTTTAAGAGTAACTTGGGACTTGATTTATTGGCTAAGCATAATATCAGGCTATGGTGATACCATAATCTACAATTAGTAGAGATATTGACATATATTGTTTATATACATTATAGCGTTATATGTCGGTATGAATATATAAATATATACATATGCACACTGGGATTCATTTGGAGGGGCTGAATTGATGGACTTTGGTTGTTTTTCAACCCAACTTAACTTTGTAACTAAGGGGCACAAAAATGCACCCTTTAGTGTTCATTCTATTTGTATGACAAGGACTAAAGTTCCCAAAACATGGTGGTTTACACTTAGGGGCCCATTTACTTAGCTCGAGTGAAGGAATAGAATAAAAAAAACTTCGAATTTCGAATGTTTTTTTTGGCTACTTCAACCATCGAATTGGCTACTTCGACCTTCGACTACGACTTCGAATCGACGATTCGAACTAAAAATCGTTCGAATATTCGACCATTCAATAGTCGAAGTACTGTCTCTTTAAAAAAAATTCGGCCCCCTAGTTCGCCACCCAAAACCTAACGAGGTGCCATTTTAGCCTATGGGGAAGGTCCCCATAGGCTTTGTAACAATTTTTAGGTCGAAGAAAAATCGTTCGATCGATGGCTTAAAATCCTTCAAATGGAATGATTTGAAGGATTTAATCGTTCGATCTTTTGATTAGGGATGCACCGAATCCACTTTTTTGTATTCGGCCGAACCACCGAATCCTTCACGAAGGATTCGGCCGAATACCGAACCGAATCCGAACCCTAATTTGCATGCAAATTAGGGGTGGGAAGGGGAAAACATTTTTTACTTCCTTGTTTTCTGACAAAAAGTCACGCAATTTCCCTCCCTGCCCCTAATTTGCATATGCAAATTAGGATTCGGATTCGGTTCGGCCGGGCAGAAGGATTCTGCCGAATCCGAATCCTGCTGAAAAAGGCCGAATCCTGGCCGAATCCCGAACCGAATCCTGGATTCGGTGCATCCCTACTTTTGATCAAACTATTTGCGGTAAATCCTTCGACTTTCGAAGGATTTACATTCGGCAGTCAATATCGAGGGTTAATTAACCCTTGATATTCGACCGTATGTAAATCTGCCCCTTAGTTCTTAGCTCTGCTCTTGGTTTAATAAAATTAATGACCCAATAGAAGTTGGATTATATAAATTATCACAAAATTAAAAGAAAACAAATAATGTTTTGTGAAGGAGCATAATATTGTCAATGGCGAAATCAAAATGGTCGAGAACTTTGTGTTCTATCAATTTATAGAGTATGTAGTTAGCATGTGCCCTCATCATGTGTATTTGTAATTTAACCTTAGAATGATTCCAGAATTGGCAAATAGAGAGTATGTGGCATAACACACAATTAAATTGTTATAGTTTGCAGCTTGCAGTCATGAATCACCAGTACAGGTACATATAGTCAAACCAGTAAGTAGAAACATGTGTGAATTGACCTGTCATAAGTAAAACAGATAGATCTGATGAAAACCAGGTCAAAATAAATCTAGTTTTTTCACTACTGATTCTTTCTAAGTTAACAAATTCCATCAGTGTGCTCTTGCCATGCAATAAATTGAAACCTACTGCTTCTTAACTAATATCCTCTATTGCTATAAAATGTGAGAGGTATTCCCTGCAAATCTGCAAAAATTCCTAATATTATTTTAATATGGTAGTCTAGAGTGTGACATATTGACCACCAAAGATTTATAAGATAGGATGTTGTGTTAATTATCATTTTCCCTTGCATGGATAGGATACTCATGAATACTCACTGCTGGACAATATGTTACAGATTAGTAGATGCGCATACTTTGACGCATTTGGAATTTTGGCGCAAGTGTTGTGATATATTGACCTATGCGGATGATGTCATGTCTTGTAAGCGTTCTAACTGAGGCTTGAATGTGCCTGTAGACGCACCGCCTCTGATGATGGTATTTATGGTGAACAGGGGAAGAAATAATATACTCCTGACGAAGCTGGTTAAGCCAGCGATATGTGTGGAGTAGCACAACACCCCCCCCATGGAATCTGCTTGGACTACGTCTGTTTACCGATGTGGATAAGTATATTGATTGTTTGTGTTTTTTTTGGGCCTGATCTAAGGGACCTTTGAAAATGCTATATGTATACATCCGGGTGTTTTGTAGTATGTTTATTATTTATGCCTTATGCTATTGATTGCCCTAATATGGTGGAGGGTGGAGTGGAGAGAGATGGGGTCTTTTTATCTTAATTGGATTTAATTCTTGCTGTGCCATAAATTAGTGGCACACTATGTAATAATAGAGATTGCCTTTTTATATACTGTATAATGCTGGTGCAGAGTCATGGGATCTTTCCTTTGTGTTTTCATAGAATAGTAGATAAGGCGCCTTCAGCAATGCGTAATATGTGTGTATGTTATAGAACTAGCAAAAGTCAAGAATTATATGTTGTGCCACAAAGGTGATGGGCAAAGCAGGTGAAGAGTAGGTAAAACAAGCAATGCAGCCATACGTTTCTAGTTAATTATGTATGTACAACCGTATTTATATATTGCTACTAACAGGATCGGACTGGCCTGCCGGGGCCCCTGGTAAAAACCTGGTGGGCCCCTAGGCCCTATATAATTTTCCATCACACAATAATAGTTGCAGTGTGAAATCACAGACTGGGTTATTTGAATATCCCGTCCACACATTTTGGGTCCTGTAGATGAGGTGCAGGTAAGGATTTCTTTACACTGGGTTTATCTACACTTGAGAAACATTGCTGGCTGCTTTCCAGCTTCCACCCCCCATCAGAGCAGCAAGAAGACTAGCAAGAACTCCAGCTTTATGTATTGCTCATTTTGCCTGTTGGTATTTACCTAGGGTTTAACTCTTTCCTTGCTGTAATTTACCATTACCTCTTCTCACATTATTGTACAAAACAATAACTGTGTTCAGGGGTATCATTTGTAAATCTGCCACCGTCACCCTGTTTTGAGCTCTGCTATGAATTCTTTGAGTATTTATACATAAAATTGCCACTGTGCCATCCTTCTATGAATTCTGTGAGTATTATACATGAAATTACAACTTTGCCATGCTGTTATGAATCCTGGGGGTATTTATACTTGAAATTGCAACTGTGCCATGCTGCTATGAATTCGGGGAGTATCATACATGAAATTACCATTTGAAATAGTAATTTTTTTTATTTTGAATAGTTTTCAAATTATTTCCCCTACTTCTGACGCAAACCACTACCTGGTTGCTAGGGTAATTTAGACCCTAGCAACCCGATGGTGCTGGAATTTCAAACTGGAGAGTTGAACACGATAATTTAATATTGTTACGCCCATTCCAGTTTTTTTTAAATAATTTTGATATTTATTTGTGGGCACTATTTTCTACTGTGGGCTGTGGGCCCTTGAGATGAGGTTTCCTGGTGAGCCCCAGGCACCCCAGTCTGACACTGGCTACTTTATTATATATAATATAAAAATATAATATTATAGTAATTAATAGTAAACATGCAAAGATTAAGTGTCATGTGGTAAGCTGAAATAAGAAGGCATTAATGATGGGCGAATTTGGCGCATTTCGATTTGCCAGAAAATTTGCGAATTTCCCGCAAAATTCGCGATCCAGCGAAAAATTTGCGAAACGGCTTTGTCGTCTTGTTTTTGCCGCCAGCAAAAAATTTTCGCAGCGGTTTTGCGAGTTTATTTGCCGGCAGCGAATAGCAGGAATTCACCGCAAAATTCACGCCTGATGAATAATTTCACCCATCACTAGAAGCCATTCTTAAAAAAACATTTTTTACATGTTTAGCCAGTATCCTAGCTGCTGCTGCATACTCTCAATATCATGTCCTTCCTATATTTCACCTTGTAAATCAAGCAAGTGTTTCTTCAAAAATATTGGTTCATCGTACCCAAGGATGAAAGAAAGTCTCAAATATAGGTTCAGCAAAACATTTGTGACGTCACCTTAAAGCTTTGTTGAAAATGTAAACAAAACAAAGAGAAACAGCCAATTTAGCTTTAGAGAAATAATCATCAATACATCAAACCCATTTAATTTCTCTTCCAGATCTTCACTTCTAGGAGCCGAACTGTTTTAAAGTTTTTTATTTTTTCACTCTTTTCATGAGAAAGCTCTCTGATTTTTTTCAAATGGAGTAAGTTTAATGTATTCCATCAGCGCCGGATTTCTTCTCCGGCCACCCCTAGGCCGCGCGGTCCGACCAGACGGCTGCTTGGTCCTAGCACCTGCCTTCCCAGCGAAAAAACGCCGGCGCAGCTGGTGTAGTTGCACGGGGACGCGAACGTCCCCATAATGCGGCTGGGCGGCATGCCGCCCCTATTTTTTGCCGCCCTAGGCCTATGCGGCCTTGCCTGTATTACATTGGTACAATTTATTACTAATTCTTAGATTTACATTTACACTTCCATAAAACCGATAAATGGTATTTTTGTTTTATTCTTAAATTGCAGATTCGGCATTTAGATATGCATAATGACGTTGGGATACTTAATGAACTGTCTACATGTCATCTCAAATAAAATGCAATAAATTATTCAATACATGGAATTGGGGAGGCCCATTTACTAAAGGTTTAGTGGTATTAGAGCTTTTTAAACCACAATTAAACTCTATGGGTCAGATTCAATTCAGTGAGAAAAAGTTATCTCAGGGTGTATCACATGAAAACTCGTGGACGTGATTGAATTTGAGTTCAAAAAACTTTTCTCTAAATTCCGTTCCAGTGTTTTCACATGATAAAGAGGGAGTTTTCCTGAACTGAATTGCATCTCAAATTGAATCTCGTCCTTGACTTTTCACATGATAAATCTTTTTCTCACTAAATTCAATCTGAACCTACTTTTCTAAAGTCATGAATGCCATGAAAGTTATCGAAAGATCTGAATAAAAAAAGTACGAACAAAAATAGCTGTGAAATAAATTCGGAAACCCATAATTTTTTGTCAACAAACAAAATATTTGTACGACAATGAAGGTTTTGATCTCAGAAAACCATGAACAGAAGGCTGATCTTTGCAAGAAAGGAAAGAAAACTTCCACTGACTTCTACAGCTTTTACTTGCCGTACTTCTTTTGTATTCATACTGTAGATTTTATGGTATAGACCCTTGGACTGTTACACTGAACAAAAATTGCAGGAGTGCAGGAAATTCCCTTCATTGTGTGTCCCATCCCTATCTAAAGTGGAGGGTCCTTAGGTGCTTCTTCTGCTCCTTACTAATACAGAGCTAACACAGTGAAGGTAGACACGGGTCTGTAGTTATTTGTGCACACCAGAATGCAGTGTTCATAAAAAGTCTGACTGCAGCTTTTTTTTACTTTGGGTTTGTAAATGAGGCATAGCAATATGTGAGCGCCTCCAAAAAAAGAACAGTAAGTAAAAAAATACAAAGTATTTATTAGGACATATTTGTGCCTGTTGGGGCACTTACTCATAGGCATAGCTGTTTTTTACTTGCTGTTTTTTGGAGAACTAACATTTATTGTTATGTTACTGTGTGCATGCACCCTGGAACTGGGGTGAACTGTGAGTATGCCCTCCTGCTACCATTTATTTTTATTTTTCTTCAGCTTTTTGTAAAATTACTCATTTTGGTAGTACCCATTTTTTTGGCTGTGTGCACCATCCACTTTGTAGTTTGTAAATGAAGCCTCTTATGATCTGCAAATCTGTACTAACCCAAGAAGACCACAGCCCTTTATCAGTGAAGATGCCCCTGTAGTTCCTCGTCTTCATTTCACCTGATTCACAGTACATGCTCTTTGCTGCTCTCAGTTATCTGAGCTCAGGGGCCCATTCACAATATACTGTATAAATAGAATATAGAATAGTCAAGGCTGATTAGTAATGAATGCATATTCTCATAACATGGCAGCTCAAAAACAGCACAATTATCATCAGAATTAAATAATTAGCTCTGTAGCATCAGCTTCTATGACATGTGAACCTCATTTTCTTCCCATATTTGTTTAGGGTTTAGTTAGGGGTTAGAACAGTCAATCTGCATTATATGTATATACTTGGATATTCTATGTCCATACTGTTAGTTGTATATTTAGTCCACATACTGTAGTGTACGTGGTACACAATAAAAGATCAGTTCATGCCAGGGTGCTGACTCACAATACATAATAGTATCCCAATAACAGACATACTCCTGGACTTCACAATGCAGTGAATAGTGATAAGTGAAATTTGTTGTCAACGTTTAGTCCCAGTTGGGAATTTTCTCAAGACATAACATACAGAACAGTGCCTCCCCCTAAGTTAAAATGCAACAGATGGCACCAAAACTCACCGGGGGTCATTTATCAACACTGGGCAAATTTGCCCATGGGCAGTAACCCATGGCAACCAATCAAATTGCTGCATTCATTGTTCTACTTGCAGCTGGCTTTAAAAAGCTATTCACTGATTGGTTGCTATAGGTAACTGCCCATGGGCAAATTTGCCCAGTGTTGATAAATGAGCCCCAATGTGATGTCATCAGTTAAGTAGATAAGTGTATATACAGTGCATACTGAAATGTTATGTCTTGAGAAAAGTCCCAAGTGGGAACGAAATGTTGACAATAAATATCACTTATTTCACTGTGTTATGAAGTACAGGAGAATCTCTGTTATTGGGATACTTATGTTATAAATTTATATATTATTATATATGTTTTATATGTATATAGCTGAATTCTGGTTTATTAATACAGTCCATTTTATTTAATAATCATCACAATATGAACTTATGGAGGGATCAACTTGGTTAATAATCTATGAAAAGGCTTTTATTTCATACAATTATGCAACTATTGTTTTTAATTATGCTCGATATATTAAAATTATGCAAAACAAAAACATAATAAACAGATTGTGTTTGAATTACACTGACCTTTTGATCATTGCATAACTAATCAATGCAGATGAAAAAAACATAACATAATGAGTTCTCACCATGCCGGACTGTGAGATGAAAGAACAGTGATGATAACTGTGAAAAAATAGCACAAAGGAAACATATTCAGAAGAACAGTTATAGATGAATAAGGGTTTGTTGTACTTCTCTTGCAGTCACACAAAATTCTTTTAAACATTGTGTGTTAAGTAATTGGCTTGGCACCGCAGTAAATTATTTAGTTGGTCAGAGAAGTGCACTTTCCCTTGTTGAGTGGACAGACCGTCAGATGCAGTGAGGCATAGAGTGAAGAAAACTCAAGCAGCATAAAACTTTCATTACATTTGAACATGAAAATAAAGCTTTTCTTCTTAACTATGAATTTCAATTGACCCATAAAGCTGACCACGGCCATAAAAAAAGAAATAGTCACCCTTTTATGTCTAAAGTCAAGATAGAGGTGTGCCCCACAGATGCAGATAAGGGTCAACATTGAAGGTTTAAAACTGAAGGACAAAAATGAATAGACATGCAGCTATCTTAATCTACTCTTTTCCACTTCAAAGAAGCCCGTGTAGAATTATGGTCTGTAATTACCCTTGAGGTATTTCAGTTTTGAAACAACACTACCGAATTGCACTTTCTGATAATAATGGGAGTCTACAAGTGTGTTTCATCAATTATGTAGCTGGTTGTGCGAGTGGCTGTTTAACTCTGGAGACGTGGTAAAACTTTCTGATGAGAAGATCAGAAAAAATAACAAAGAAAGGAAATCAATTAATTAATATTATTTTTTTTTTATTTGTATGCCATTAAAGCAAACGCAGGTCATTCTATGTGCAAACAAATGTATGATGGTGACAGCAGACATTGTAGCAGATATTCCTAATTTGCTTGTATTATGCTGATGTGTAGCATACAAAACTGTCTTTTTTTGGGGGTAGGAAATTTCGTACTTTTTCAGAGTCCTATTATGTTAAATAAATAATTGCTTAAAACCGATTTTCGAGCTCTTATCTTTTGCCTTCTTTCTTCCATTTAGGTAAATCCTTATCTAAAATTGTAAAAGTACAACCAGTACAATCAGTTAGAACACCCCTGGATACAAAAATTTATAAATTTATTATCTCATAGGAGACACACCTATGACTAAGTGCCGGAGGGTACGAAACGTGTAAGGTGGGCCATGTGGGGTTAGTATGTACCGAAAACTTTTTGAAATGTGATTATCAATAAATGACTTGTTTTTACCTTAAGAAGCCTTGGGACATATATCTTTTTTGATATAAATTTTTGTATTTTGATTGCCTTTGGAACTGGGACGGGTCCCTCTGGCTTAGGGGCATGTTTACTAACATTGGAGATAAATATCTGGAGAGATTTCTGGAGATGTTGCCCATAGCAACCAATCAAATCTTTGCTTTTGTTTTCTAACTTGGTTGTGGCTGTTTAAATCTAATTGCTGATTGGTTGCCATGGGCAACATCTCCAAAAATCTCTCCAGATATTTATCTCCAATGTTAGTAAACATGCCCTTAGTTGGAGATTTACAGAAATAGTCATATGGACTCCCGACTTACAAAAGAACACCCCTGGAGCCAACCCTGGCTGGACACCATTCAGTCAGGCATTGCAGAGATTTTCCTCAGAGTGATTGACTAGACATGAATTTAAAAAAAAATGAATAAGAAAGGGAGGGAAGGCTAACATTGTGGGATTGATTACAGGAGAAGGGATACTAAAATGAAAGACTAACACAATAGGAGTAATTTGACACAGGCCACTAGAGGAACCACTACCTCTGATCCAGGAGGTTGCTTCAGGGTTCCCATATAGGCCATTGTCAATTGCTGCAGTGCAGGTGTGCCATAGACCTTACAATTACAATTTTTCCTGGAAAATATCTTTTCAGGAAAGGTCAGGTCAGATATAAAGGTAGAAACAATAGAATTCTACCTGTATCTGACGAATCAGCACTAACAATGGCCGATGTTCAGATGACTTCAAAGGCGCCTGATCAAAAGAGCCGACTGATATCCAAGTCTTCTGCCGATATCGGTCGGCTTGTCTCCCACCATACATGCACCGAATACCGCATGAAGATTAGTTTTGTACTATATCTGTGCGTCTAAGGCCACCTCTAGAAATGTTTCTGTAGTACAAGTTCACCTGTGTCAATTTTAATGCATCTGGCTCGATTGCATCAAGTGCATCTTCCCCTGGTGACAGAATTATAATTATAAAGGAAAATACTGGGGGGGGGGAACTTAGCCATTTCAACAGAAAATTGCACTTTGTACACTGTGATGCAGAGGTAAATGATCCCTATTGTTTTAAAAACAATTAAAGGTATAATGTATTGAAAGAAACATATATTTATTTAGAATAGTTTAATATATTAGCTGTTTTTTGAGTGATTTGGCAACAACAAAAGAGGCTACTCAAATTGAGAAGTTTAACTTCATGTACTATATTGTTCCTTAGAAAACTCACAGGGAGGGGAGGATTTATTGATCCTGCTTATTAATTTTTTTTGGATGCTGACACACAGCAAAGGAAGGACCCCCATGTGGGCACAGTGTTTTAAGGATTCAAGTGTGGTCCTGTATCTTGTATTAATCTTAAAGGTGCAGTTCAACATGAAGTCAAATGAAGAAGTTTTCATTCCAAACACTTTTTTCAGTTCAGTTACTTTAAGATTGTTCACCAGAAATAAAGACATTTTTAGTTGCTTTTTGTGTTTTATTTTTTGACCGTTTGAACATTAAAGTTCAAAGTTTAATGTTCTTTTCTCTGGTGTTTCCCTCTTGCAGCTCAGTGAACCAAGTGCAAATTCTGAACTAAAAAAATTGCTACATTAGTTGATACATTTCTCAGCAATATCTGTGGCATATTAGCAACTATTGTATCAATTCTCACAGCTGCCTTTAATGAAACTCAGGGATTCTGCTCAGCAGGGACAAAGATTAGAAATGTATCAACTAAATGTAGCAATTTAGAACAGTTTGGAGTGTATGTGACCTCAGTTGCTTCAGAAAGACAGTAATAAAATGAATATTCTATATTAGAAAAATGGCCACATAGAGAAAGTAATTGAAAAAAAGTATTTATTTCTGGTGAAAACAATTGAACTTAGAAGTGGAACAACTCCTTTAATGGGTGTGTTTGAATCATCAGCATTGGAATTAAACTGGTTAGGGGATAGGGATGATGAACACCCCTTTTTACATTTCCCCTACCCCACTAGTCACTGGAAGGACAACTTGGAGGTCATATGGACTTTATTTAAATAGAAGAGTTTACTTGGATATAATTTATTTTTTTCATTTCTCCTGTTCAGTAGGAAGTTCGTATCGTTCATTATTTTGGATAAGGGGTTCAAGGCTTGATGCCTCAGAATAATAGAAATGTAGGTCTGGGTGAGTCAAATCAATGGTTTGTATGAGCTGACACTGTGCAATGTAAATACACGATTTTGCACCAAATTTAAACACCTTTTCCTCATAATTTCCTGATCTTAGAATTGTGCACTGAAGCCTGCCCCTCGCTCTCCGTTCCTGCTTTTTCACCCACTCCCACTCTAGTCTGTCATAATCTTTTGCTTGCTAAATCCAACTCCAATCTATGGGAGACAGCCTTTCCGTAATTCGGAACTTTCTGGATAATGGATTTACGGATAACGGATCCCATACCTGTACTACATTTTATGCTAATTAAAAATGTATGACTTATTACATTTTTGGCTTATTCTAAAGAGTATGACATATGCTGCCAATTGCAATATCTTAATCTTCTATTATGTTTGATCTATTTAGTACAGCAATTGAAGTTATACTTAACCTTGGGAATTATGAAGAAGCATGAAAGTGAATGACCACATGACAGACAGAAAGCATGATAATGCAGATGTTGTTCCAGCATCTAATTATTTTTACTGGTTTATTATTATGTATCCTTTCTATAGTCATTTCCATTTACAAAAGTGAAATAACTCCAAATGTTTACAGGATTATACAGGAAAAACGGAACACAATTATGTTAGGACAATATTATTTATCCACATCATTTATTAAATTATTTGTAATACTGAAAACCATACTATAAATGCTTAGAACATTGCTAATTAAAGAATTCATTATTCAGCACCACAAACATATATCAACATCAATCAAGTTTGCCTGAATGGACAAAATGCAGAGCGTCCGTTAGCTTTATGGTGTTTTATGAAAATTCCATGCATGAAATTGAGAAAAAGGTATTTAAACAAAAAAAATCCATAAACTTTGAGATTTATAGGAAAACAAAGTATGATATCAGACAAATGTATACATATAAGACATTTGTTGATGCTTTAAACACCTTTATACATTATTATATCTTTAACAACAAGATGTAAAAAGTGAGTAGCTTCCAAGAGATGTGTTTTGTAAGGTCTATTAATATATTTACAAGCTTTTGTTACCTTCATCCTTTAGTCTGGGTGGCATTGGTTCTCCAGTAGACACTACGAACAGAAAAAACAGGATTATATGGTCTAAAAGCAACCAAAAAGCCATCCTCGGTAAAATATGTATGACACACATCTTCATTCTCGGCATTCTTGTGCTTCTTGCTAAACTCATGGGCTTATCCCACAAAGCCAGAAATGGGGAAATAACCAACGATAAAGAATTTATGACCATGAAAAATGCAATTCATTCCATACGTGTTTCCTTGGCAAACAAGGAATGAAGATTTTTATAGTTTCATAACATTCATTCATACTATGCAAGTTGTGAGCCTTTACTAATCTGTCACCTAGGGGCCGATTCACTAAATTCGGGTGAAGGGTTAGAATAAAAAAAACTTCGAATTTCGAAGTTTTTTTTGGGTACTTCGACCATCGAATTGGTTAAATTCGATCGAATTCGATCGAAGTCGAACGAAATCGAATGATTCGAAGTAAAAATCGTTCGACTATTCGACCATTCGATAGTCGAAGTACTTACCCTTTAAAAAAAACTTCGACCCCCTACTTCGGCAGATAAAACCTACCGAAGTCAATGTTAGCCTATGGGGAAGGTCCCCATAGGCTTGCTCAGCTTTTTTTGATCAAAGGATTTTCCTTCGATCGCTTGATTAAAATCCTTCGAATCGTTCGATTCGAAGGATTTAATCGTTCGATCGAACGAAAAATCCTTCGATCGTTCGATCGAATGTTTAGCGCTAAATCCTTCGACTTCGATATTCGAAGTCGAAGGATTTCAATTCGAGGGTCGAATTTCGAAGTATTTTTAACTTCGAAATTCGACCCTTAGTGAATCTGCCCCTAAATCTTCCTTCAAGTCATCTATTTGTTTGTTTTTTTTCCCCACAATTTATCAAATCAAATTTTTAAATATTAAAAAGAGGTGTCACCTGCTGAGATGCCTCAGAAGTCAATGAGATGTTTGATCTCAGCTTTAATGAAAATGATACAAGCCGTTTGAAAGCCATACAAGCCATTTGAAAACTAAATATGAAATTTTGGCTGCAGGAAAAAACCTCAAAAGCTGCCACCCTAGGCACAGGCCCTCGGGTGCCTTGATATAAACACACCCCTGCTGTCGTCACTAATAGAGACTATGGGGCAAATTCACTAAGATGCGAAGTTGTGCCAGGCGCAACTTCGCCGCACTTCGCCAGGCGTATTTTCGCCAGCGCTCCGCTAATTCACTAAAATCCGAAGTTGCGCACAGGGGTAGCGTAGGTTTTCGAAGTTGCGCTAGCGTTAATTCGCCAATCGAAGCGAAGTTTCGCTAGCGATGGTTCATTTGCATACGGCGTGAAATTCAAATTTCAATGGAGGAATACGTATCTGCACTACAAATGCCTAGAAAACCTTCAAATCAGCAAATATAAATTTTATTTTGCCCTACACATGTGCCCACTGTCTAGGTAAGTTGCCATGAGTCAGGAAATGTAGGGGGAAGGAGGGGAGCCCCAAAAAATTTTTCGATCTTTTTCAGCCTATCACCCATCATGTAGAAAACACGCCAGCGTTTTTTGGGACTTAGAAAAAATTTTGACTTTTTTGAAACAATCCCCATCTACTCTATTGCGCTTCACCAGGTCTGAGGTGGCGAAGGAAGTCTAGCGTAAAAGGTAGCGTTCAGTACACTGCGCAAGTTAGTGAATTTGCGTAGTTACGTCACTAGCGAAAATTCGCCTGGTGTAAGGATGCGAAGTAACACTAGCGAAACTACGCCAGTGTTCATTAGTGAATTTGCGCAGTAACGAAAATGCCAAACGCTAGCAAATTAACGCTAGCGTTCGGCGCTTCGGCGCTTAGTGAATTTGCGCCATCTTTGCACCCATCATTACACTTTGCCATGTGAAAATTTTCTCATACAACCACTAATTTCCTAAATTCCAGAGCGTGGAAAGCTGGCAAATCAAAGCAAAGATGTGCTAGCATTCAATTATGCCTAGCACAACTTCGTTAGAGGTCTTCGTTCAGGCTAATTTGCATACAGTGGGAAATTCTAAAGTTGAATGGACATATATGTTGCAGCAAATAAATTACATTTCACAAGTCCAGGGAACCTTAATAAAGAAAATAGAGTTGTTATAATGCCTTAAACATGAGCCCACTGTATAGTTTATGTTTCATATGTAAGAAAATGTATGGGGAACACCGTTACCCAAAAAAAAATTTAAGGACTTTTGCAGGCTATAAAAGTAAAAAACGCCAACGTTTTTCCACTAAAGGACTTAAGGACTTTTGCAGGCTATAAAAGTAAAAAACGCCAACTTTTTCCACTAAAAGTATCATGTAAGTAACAGAAGATTAAGGAAGAGCTATGCACTCCAATGCACTTTGCCTGGTCTGAGCTGGCAACGGCAAGTCTAGCGAAAAAGGTAAAGTTCAGTAAAATCCGCACCTTAGGGAATAGTGACTAACGTCCATTCGCCAGAACGAAAATTCGCCTGGCAATAGAGTGTGAATGAGCGCTAGCGTCTGTCCCTTTCTCTAGTGAAGTTACACCTGCGCACATTGGGAAATCGACAAAGTGCCTGAAAGCGGTAAAGAATTGTCGAATTGTCGCCAGCTTTAGTCACTTCGCCCATTAGTAAATCTGCCCCTTTGGCTATGTGTTGTGATCTAAATTTGTTTTTATTAGGACTGAATAAAGATTTGGTTTATTTCCACAACTACTGCTTCAGTGTGTGTAATACTCACTACGAGTATTTAATACATCACAGAGCCCAATCACAATATATCTGAGGTCTGTAAGGAGACTTCCTTGATGTAACACTTTCTTGAATCACATAGTAAGTGTGGCCATAGACGAAACAACTATGATCTTTCCTTTGACCAGTGCACGCAAGAGAGATCGTTAATTTTCATTACAAATATTTGTAGCTTAATCATTAGATATACAGGTAGAAACAATAGAATGTTACATCTATTCAGCATCAAACACTGGCTGATGTTCTGGTGTCTCAAAATTTTCCGACTTGGCTGATTGACAAGTCAACCGATAGCCAAGTCTATTGCCGATATCGATAGGCTCGTCTTCCATCATACAGTCACCAAATATCTATGAAATGTAATTTCGTATGATAATATCTGTGTGTATGGCCACCTTAAAGGAGAAGGAAAGTCTTGGTGCACTTGGGGGTACCAAATGTTAGGCACCCGCCAAGTGTTTGTATTGACTTACCTGAAACCCCAGGCCGGTGCTCCTATCAGCAGAAAATGGCACCAGCATGGGGTTATACCAGCGAGCACCACAGAGCGATCCACTTCTGTCTTCTTTTGTCAAATTTCCCAGGGCAAAGGCATGCGCAGTTGAACAAAATAGCAGACTTTTTAGTTAAAGTTTGGCTTTTCGTTCTACTGCGTATGTTTAGAGGAAGATGGAAGAAGATCGCTCTATGGTGCTCACTGGTATCACCCTGGGCCGGTGCAGTTTTCTGTTGATAGGAGCGCTGGCCCGGGGTTTCAGGTAAGCCAATACAATCACTTGGGGTGCCTAATATTTGGCACCCCCAAGTACACCAAGTCTTTCCTTCTCCTTTCAGATACCATCCAAACAGTCCAAGGACCCCTACATTTAATATGCAGTGAAATGTAATGTGTACTGTGTGATTTCCACTACTTGACAACTATAGACTGCTTGTATGATATAAAGAAAATTCTAGCTGCAGCCTCTTATGGTTGACTTGTTCCACATGTTTCCTTTCAGGCAAAAATGTGTTTTCATTTGCCTTGATACAGTATAGTCATATCCCTACATTACATTACATGCTAACACGTTTAAGAGAATAAATCATTTGGAGAATATTCACTGCTGCAGACAAGTTTTTCTGTTCCTACAGGAAAATAAAATCCAGAAATCACAATACATTATCAAATGGTTGTCAACAAAATGTAAGATTTGCAAGATTGTGTGGCCTGATACACTAGATTGGAACATTCCTTTTTTGTTGTCTTATTTTTTTTGTAATCTCAGGTGACTATTCTTCGTCCAAATTATGCTTGAAATCGGTGTTGACAGTTGGTTTGTTAAATTAACCAGAAATTAATCAGAAATCTGATTTTTGCCATCAGTTAATTTTTTAAAATTCAAAAAATGCCCATTGACTTAAATGCATTACACATGAAAAAAACATCCACAAACTTCAATCTGTTTGCATGAAAAATGCAGGGAAAAACGCCAATTGACTTCAAAACATTTTCAAAATTTTTGCAGATTTCTGCAAATTTTTCCTCAGTTTTTGCATATTTAAGACAAAGTGAAAAGGGACAGATTAACCAATCAGAAATCTTGTATAATCTTCTTTGTTTACATATGCATTTACAGCGTAATTTATAGACTATACAAAAGCATGCTGCTCTATTGATATAGAAAGAGAAAAAACATCTTAAGCAAATCATATTAAAATAAAATTAAAATAAAGTAGATTAATACCCAAAATTAAATTAATTATGTTTTAGATATAGACAAACATTTAGATAAGAATTCCCTAAGCCTAACAATCTGTAATATTTAAAACATAGTTACGGTTTTCATCTCATTTTTTAAATTTTTTATCAGTATAACTCAATTTAGTGTTAAATTAGTATAGAATATATTCTGATAGTTAAATGTCTTGTAAAAGGTATGACGTTGATTGTAAAAATAAATCTTAGCTCAACAATGATCCAGGGCCTGACTATAACCCTCTTGGAGAGAGAAAGGATCACACAATTTTCCACTTCTGAGGCAAAATGCAATTGTCTTCAGATTAGGGATTTTGCCTTCCTCTGAATCAGGTTATAGTTAGGCAGGTTTCATTTGGATAAAGAGGTTGAACTTGATAGAGAGAGAGAGAAATTGCAGTGCTCACTCGATCTTTTATTGGAAAAAGGTCTTAGAATCCAGCTAGAATCACTTATAACATTTTCGACCAATATGACAACTTATTTGTGGATGGACAGGATACAAACTAAATCACTGATCCCAGCCAACTTGTTGGTTGCTCATACTATTCATACTATTCATACATGGCATAACATCCTGCAAAAGTCCCAACTGGCCCCATTTGACAGTATACTTATCCCTATCCCTTTCTCCCTGGATATGCTACTTAAACTTTCAACTGGTGGAAGGAAACCTGATTACCCAGATACAAGACTTACTCCTTTCAACCGGAATCAAATCACTCCAGTATATGCAATTTGCTAAAAACTTGCTAGATAAGGAAACCTTTGGATGTTTCCAATTATACCACTTCTTAAAGGACCAGTAACATCAAAAATTTTTGTAAAAAAATTCGTTAGTATACAACGAAAAATAAACACCTAGACAAATGAAACTTTTAAAATGCAAAGCCTTTATTAAGAAATAACTTACCGAAACTTCACTTCCTGTCCTCTTCAAAACAGGCGATACGGCGACCATCCATCCTGCAGTGCTCGATTTCTCCCCCTGGCTATTCTAGTGACAGCTGTGAAGGAGGCTGAGGCTCCGCTCTCATGTTGGCTGGTGGAGCAGGGTTTGTAGTGGGGTTCATGGGCAAAGTTTTCCTGATGTGCCCCGAGCCTGCCAGTGCCTGAGTGCACCTCACCTTCACGCTGCCCCCCACTCTGCTCTGCTGCTGCTAACGCTGTCACGCTGATGATGCGGGCCCTACATCTGCTCCCCACTCAGTGAGCTCAACTAAAGTACATTAGCGCCTTGGATAGGGAAAACTAAATGTTTACTTGCAGCACTGAGCTAATCATTTGACTCGGGGAATGTCGGGGGCAATGGGCTGTTAGAGCAATTATAGTGAATCGCTGTTGGGTTCTGTTGTTTTGCGCTGATCTACTGCGCTGGCTGTTACGTGTTATTGAAATCTCTGCAAGGAGTAGACAGAATGCGGTTCCCTCACTTATACCCCCTAGCAGCAGGGCTGAACAATATAAAAAAAGGACTAGGGGAGGTGAATCGCTGTTGGGTTCTGTTGTTTCTGATGTACTGCGCTGGCTGTTATGCGTGGCAAAGTTTTCCCGATGTGCCCCAAGCCTCTGCTGCTAACGCTGTCACGCTGATGATGCGGGCCCTACATCTGCTCCTCACTCAGTGAGCTCAACTAAAGTATATTAGCGCCTTGATCCTTGCAGATATTTCAGGTAAGAGAAGCAGACCGGGAGGTGTAGGCGCTTACTCTGCCTTGGGCGAATCATTCGTGGTTTTCCATCGACCTGCCAATCGAGATGCTCTGCATACATTGCACCACGCATAACAGCCAGCGCAGTTGAGCTCACTGAGTGAGGAGCAGATGTAGGGCCCGCATCATCAGCGTGACAGCGTTAGCAGCAGAGGCTTGGGGCACATCGGGAAAACTTTGCCACGCATAACAGCCAGCGCAGTACATCAGAAACAACAGAACCCAACAGCGATTCACCTCCCCTAGTCCTTTTTTTATATTGTTCAGCCCTGCTGCTAGGGGGTATAAGTGAGGGAACCGCATTCTGTCTACTCCTTGCAGAGATTTCAGTAACACGTAACAGCCAGCGCAGTAGATCAGCGCAAAACAACAGAACCCAACAGCGATTCACTGTAATTGCTCTAACAGCCCATTGCCCCCGACATTCCCCGAGTCAAATGATTAGCTCAGTGCTGCAAGTAAACATTTAGTTTTCCCTATCCAAGGCGCTAATGTACTTTAGTTGAGCTCACTGAGTGGGGAGCAGATGTAGGGCCCGCATCATCAGCGTGACAGCGTTAGCAGCAGCAGAGCAGAGTGGGGGGCAGCGTGAAGGTGAGGTGCACTCAGGCACTGGCAGGCTCGGGGCACATCAGGAAAACTTTGCCCATGAACCCCACTACAAACCCTGCTCCACCAGCCAACAGGAGAGCGGAGCCTCAGCCTCCTTCACAGCTGTCACTAGAATAGCCAGGGGGAGAAATCGAGCACTGCAGGATGGATGGTCGCCGTATCGCCTGTTTTGAAGAGGACAGGAAGTGAAGTTTCGGTAAGTTATTTCTTAATAAAGGCTTTGCATTTTAAAAGTTTCATTTGTCTAGGTGTTTATTTTTCGTTGTATACTAACGAATTTTTTTACAAAAATTTTTGATGTTACTGGTCCTTTAAAAACAGTTAAAACCTCTTTTACAAATCGACCACCCACATTACTTGTTGCCGATTAGCGGGAAAATTGAAGGGCAACCTCTCACTCTTATATAAACAAATAGGGGCCCATTTACTTAGCTCGAGTGAAGGAATAGAAAAAAAAAATACTTTGGATTTTGAATGGTCGAATATGGCTAATGCAACCATCGAATTGGCTACTTCGACCTTCGACTACTACTACGACTTCGAATCGAACTAAAAATCTTTCGACTATTCGACCATTCGATAGTCGAAGTACTGTCTCTTTAAAAAATTATTCGACCCCCTAGTTCGCCACCTAAAACCTACCGAGGCCAATGTTAGGATTTCAATTCGGCAGTCGAATATTGAGGGTTAATTAACCCTCGATATTCGACCCTAGTTAAATCTGCCCCATAATGTCCCAGAACTTTGATGCTCCCCTGAAATACATGGTGGAATGGGTAAGATATGTGGGACAGCCAATTCCAGCGAGTGAATGGAACCAAATATAGGATGTTATTTCCAAGATTTCACAAAATACAGTTATCAAAGATTCAGTGTTTAAAATAAAGTACATTACCCCAGAAAGAAAGCACTAATTTGATTCCTCCACCACCACAACTTGCTTTTGGGGCTGTGCAGATATTAGAAATAGCGATGGGCAAATAAATTTGCCAGGTGCGAATTTACGGCTAATTTCCACATTTTAACGCCGGAGAATAAATTCGCAAAACTGATGCAAAAATTCACTGGCAAAAAATTGTCGGCGTCAAAATTTTTTGGACATGTGTTGGAAAAGTCGATTTGCGTCAAAACCGACATGTGTCAACATTATTCAGATTGCCATTGATTTTAATGCCAGCCTCAAAATTTACTGAACTGAATATCAATTTTAGCAAGTTTTTTCTATAATAAATAAGGTCCAATCAGCAATTCAGGGTTGGTCGGCGTTTTTAATAGAAATAATGAGATAAATTCAGACTTTGATAAATAACCCCCCCCAGTCACCATGGAATACCTATTGCAAATTTTTACAATAGACACTGGATTGCTCACAACATAAAGTTACGGTACCAGTTATTCATTCTTTTCTTATTGCAACTCCCTATACAAACACCCCCTACCCATCCCCAAGTTTGCTATCATTTTGACAGGTGATGCTGTTTTCACACTTATGTGGTTGTATTTTATATGTATGGGACCTGTTATCCAGAATGCTTGGGGTTTTCTGGATAATGTAGCTTTCTGTAATTTGGCTCTTCATACCTTAAAGGGATACTGTCATGGGAAAAAAAAAATCTTCAAAATGAATCAGTTAATAGTGATACTTCAGCAGAATTCTGCACTGAAACCCATTTCTAAAAATAGCAAACAGATTTTTTTATATCAATTTTGAAATGTGACATGGGGCTAGACATATTGTCAATTTCCCAGCTGCCCCAAGTCATGTGACTTGTGCTCTGATAAACTTCAATCACTCTTTACTGCTGCACTGCAAGTTGGAGTGATATCACCTCCCTCCCTTTCCCTCCCAGCAGCCAAACAAAAGAACAATGGGAAGGAAACCAGATAGCTGCTCCCTAACACACAATAACAACTGCCTGGTAGATCTAAGAATAACACTCAATAGTAAAAACCCATGTCCCACTGAGACACATTCAGTTACATTGAGAAAGAAAAACCGCAGCCTGCCAGAAAGCATTTCTCTCCTAAAGTGCAGGCACAAGTCACATGACCAGGGCAGCTGGGAAATTGACAAAATGTCTAGCCCCATGTCAGATTTCAAAATTGAAAAAAATGTAAAAAAACCTGTTTGCCCTTTTGAGAAATAGATTTCAGTGCAGAAGTCTGCTGGAATAGCACTATTAACTGATGCGTTTTGAAAAAAACATGTTTTCTGATGACAGTATCCCTTTAAGTCTACTAGGAACTCATTTAAATGTTAAATAAGCCTAGTCTAGTTTTGCCCCCAATAAGGATTAATTATATTTTAGTTTGGATCAAGTACAAGGAACTGTTTTGTTATTACAGAGAAAAAAGTAAATCATTTTTAAAAAATATGGGTAACTTGAATAAAATGGAGTCTATGTAAGACAACCTTCCCGTATTACGGAGCTTTCTGGATAATGGGTTTCCGGATAACAGATCCCATTCCCATATGCATATTTGCTTTTTTATTCAATTTCATATTCTTAAAACTGGGATTTTGTTGTCCCTTTAATCTACCACTGTACTTTTCGAACTACCTGCTATGCAGACCATTCATATACAGTAGATATATAAATAATGGTTAGTGTATGCAGATAAAAAGCTCCCAAAAAGTAGATTGGTTGGAGCGATACATTTAAAATTCCCTTCCGTTGTTCATTTTGGAGATTATTATACAGAATGTGCAAAGCAAGATACCTTGGAAAAAGGCAATTTATTTTCTGAGCTACATTTGTAGAAGAAGCTCAGTGCAGGGTTTGCCAAGTTATACATCAATTGAAAATAAGTCAAACCATGGTTTGAATGGCTACATTTTTATTACTAAAGGGTCTTAAAAACTAATTAATAAAGTGAGATATAATATAGAGTGTGTGCAAAACCTGGCGCTGTATATCAAAATAAAGAAAAGAAATTCATACAATCTGTGGCAGCAAAGGCTGTTGAAGCTTAGAGCTGTATAATCTATTATTTTTTAAGTGCATAAAATGTATTTCTATTATTTCTGTTGCATTTCATGCAATTACATTATTTGAACTTCTAAAGGAGAATATAAATGTTTGCAATATTTCGTCTGTAGTATTTTGTTAAAAGGGATAATATAATAAATAGCATTACACTTTGTAGAACAAAAGTATCATTATGGGACTGTTGGATCAAAGCTATATTTAAGAAAAACAATGTCAAAAATATTTTTCTGGAGCAAGAATGGTTTATTTCTCTTATAGGAATAGAAAGAGATTTAAGACAATCATCTGAGGTAGGATTCACCATAAATAGCATAAATATTTTACCAGTTAGAAGTTGTTACCATGTCAATGGGTTTTGGAAATAAGCTGCAATGACTGAATATGATAGGATTCCATGTTGTACTTCATATAAAGGAATTCCAATATTCTATTATACAGATTCTCCTATAATTAATAACCTTACCGGTTAAATATTGTATTTAGATAGGCTTTGAACTCTGTATAGATCCGACTCAAAGGGCCAGATAGAATTAGATGAGAAAGACTTTTCTCCATATTCAACTCCAGATTGTTCCACAGAGCCAGATGCAATTTCTCACTGTTTATCACATGAAAACTCTAAAATGCTAACATGTACTGATGAAAAAAAATCTACCATTAAATCTAAATTAAACAGCTTCCTTGATAATGTTGCTACATGTCTGTTTATTCTGAAAATAGAATGTGGGGTCATTATTGTTTGTGGGGGGACTTTATGGTCTGCCCTATAGTGGGGCATTAGGAATTTTAAATATGTTATGTTTTAAGGGGGTTATTTATTAGCGATCGATTGCAAAAAACTCGAAAAACTTGATTTGTTTTTCTATAAAATATGAATTTTTTGTGAAAAAAAAATTTGAACTTTTCTTTGGATTTTTTTTTTATACCACGAGGATGGAAAAAGTCTGAATCTGAAAATTATCCATCTCAGACCTGCTGAGAGTTCTATATAAGTTAATGGGAGAGGTCCCTATCATATTTGGAAGTTTCTGAAAATCCGACTATTTTGATCTTTTTGAGAAAAAATCTGAAAAATTCAGACTTTTCGTGAAAAAACTAGCGATTCGGGCAAAAATCCCAAAAAATGGTATGATTCGGATTTTCACTCGATTTTATCGAGTTTGTCCCAAATCCGCCTCTATGTTAGGTAAGTTTTATTGTTACTTTTATGTTACACTTACAAATAAATCATAATACCTTGTAAAAAATAAAAAAGTAAGGAAAGTAGGCCTAAGCTAATTTTAATGTACATAATAAAAGAAGAATTTAGAAATGTAATTGCAATAGGAAGCAGTGTCAAGTGCCTTTTACTGTTCTCTTCTCTATCAGTCATAACTTCCCATATACGGGTATGGGACATGTTATCCAGATTGCTTGGGACCTGGGATCTTCCAGATAATGGATGTTTCCGTAATTCCTTAAGCCTACTAGAAAATCCTTTAAACATTTAAGGGGCAGATTTATCAAGGGTCAAATTTCAAAGTTAAAAACTTCTAAATTCGACCATCGGATAGGCCAAATTAATTATATCTTAGTTGGGATCAAGTACAAGCTACTGTTTTATTATAATAGAGAAAAAGGAAATCATTTTTTAAAATTTTAATTATTTGGATAAAATGGAGTCTATGGAAGACAACCATTCCATAATTAGAAGCTTTCTGGATAACGAGTTTCCGGATAGCGGATCTCTTTCCTATTGGTTGCAAGCTCTCCTACAGCCACTTATCCAGGTTTCACAATGAATGATATAAGCATGCTAGGCATTGTTGGAATTGAAGTCTTGTCTGGAAGAGAGTAGGGATGTAGCGAACGTCGGAAAAAAAGTTCGCGAACATATTCGCGAACTTGCGCAAAAATGCGAGCGGTTCGCGAACGGTTCGCGAACCCCATAGACTTCAATGGGAAGGCGAACTTTAACATCTAAAAAAGACATTTCTGGCCAGAAAAATGATTTTAAAGTTGTTTAAAGGGTGCAACGACCTGGACAGTGGCATGCCAGAGGGGGATCAAGGGCAAAAATGTATCTGAAAAATCTGCCTGTGTGTGCTTGGAAGAGATAGTGTAGGGGGAGAGCTGTTAGTGATTTCAGGGACAGATGATAGTAAGTTTGCTGGCTAGTAATCTGCTTGATACTGCTCTGTATTGGAACAAAAAAATAAATAAAAGCAGTCCTTACAAGGACTACTGTTATTGCAGCAGTCAGCAGATGAGATCAGAAGCAGGACAGCTGCCCACTGCAGCTACATACAGAGCACTGCAGTAGAAGGTAGATTACTAGCCAGCAAAGCTACCTAAGCTTAAATGTCCCTCAAATCCCTGCAGACTTCTGTCCCTCCAATAACAGAGCAGTATCAAAACGATTACTAGCCAGCAAACTTTCAACTGTCCCTGAAATCACTAACAGGCAGCAGCTCTCTCCCTACACTATCTCTTCAGCACACACAGGCAGAGTGAAAAAAACGCTGCAGGGCTTCGGTTTTTATAGGGAAGGGGAGTGGTCCAGGGGAGAGCTTCCTGATTGGCTGCCATGTACCTGCTGGTCTGGGGTGAGAGGGCAAAAAAAAGCGCCAACAATGGCGAACCCAAAATGGCGAACGTCGCGCGACGTTCGCGAACTTCCGGCGAGCGCGAACACCCGATGTTCGCGCGAACAAGTTCGCCGGCGAACAGTTCGCGCCATCTCTAGAAGAGAGTTGATTTTTAAATAAAGAATATCTATAGTCAGGCAGACTGATAAATGAATAGCAGAGGACAGACAGAAACTACTTATTTGTATTAACTTTTACGTATCAAATAACTGAACATGTTTAATAAATGTATATTGAAAAGTTGGTTGGAATTACAGTTTAGGTCAGACAGTATACTGTAAGGGGCAACAGTCAGTCAATATTTAATAGGTTGGTGGGGGATGTTTGGTTTTGAAATAAAACTGCTCTCCACATCTTCACAAATAAGATTCTAGGTAGGAATACCACTTATCATACAAGCTGTTTTCACTAGAAGCCTTGATTTTATTTGGTTCTCATTACAAATGTTTTTTTTATCTCTCTCCTGATACATCTCAGGTGTGAGAAATCCTCTGTATTGTTTCCCCAGATTTTTCGCCAAGGATACTATTTCCATGTTTCAAACACTTACTCAGTGCTGTATTTTGGTCTGCGGCCGCTCTAGGCGCCAGATCTCAGAGCACACCATCTGCATAGTGTAGTATGTACAATATGATGTGACTTAGGGGCCAATTCATTAACTTCGAGTGAAGGAATAGAAGAAAAAAAACGTTGAATTTCAAAGTGTTTTTGGCTACTTCGACCATCGAATGGGCTACTTCGACCTTCGACTACGACTTTGAATCGAAGGATTCGTACTAAAAATCGTTCGAATGTTCGACCATTCGATAGTCGAAGTACTGTCTCTTTAAGAAAAAACTTCGACCCCCTAGTTCCCCACCTAAAAGCTACCGAACCCAATGTTAGCCTATGGGGAAGGTCCCCATAGGCTTGCCTAACTTTTTTTGGTCGAAGGATAATCCTGTGATCGTTGGATTAAAATCCTTCAAATCATTCGATTCGAAGGATTTAATCGTTCGATCGAACGATTATTCCTTAGATCGTTCGCAGTATTTGTGCAAAATCCTTTGACTTCGATTTCGAAGTCGAAAGATTTTCATTCCCCAGTCGAATATCGAGGGTTAATTAACCCTCGATATTCGACCCTTGATGAATTTGCCCCTAAATGTGCATGCTCTGAAGTGATGCAATACACATGCACATTATGTCACTTTCATCTGTGCATGAGACATTAGGTATGCCCTAACCCCCCACATCCGGTGTTGGAGGGGAGATTTTTTTTTTGAAAATGTTTTTTGGACAAACCACCCCCTAAAGCTGCCACCCTAGGCACAGGCCCTCGAATGCCTATATGGTAAATATGGCCCTGCACTTACTATTATTAGTGATAATTGTAACAATAATGCTGCTGGTACCCATTATGATTTATCATGTACAAGTCGGGGGGTGGGGTTTCACATTTACATTACATTTACATTTTTTCACCTGGGTCAATTGACTTTTTTCCATACGGTAAAATATGTTTGTTAAGTTAGACCATGCAGAAAAGTTGCAAACATTTTTTGAAAAATGCATCAGTAAATATGGCAAAATATATGAAAAAATACAGGAAAAACTCTTTCATGATTATTAAAACAATTCAGGCACCAGTAATAAAAATTAACTCAAAATTAAGCAATGGAAATAATTTAAAAAAAAAATGTTTAGTCCCTTGTATACACTCATTAGATAATATAAGGAGATGGTTAAGCCTCCTTTATTGATTTTTTTTTAATATAGAATTGTTGGGGGTGCTTTTCCTGGATTTTACATAGTTTTCACAGATTTAATACCAACATTTTTTCAGAGTTTCCCAAAAATGGCTAGTAGTGCTCTATGGGACACACTTACCTGTGAATTTTCGATTTGTGCTTTCGCTTCATGCAACTATGTCTGATGTTATTTTTTGACATACTGTATATGCGTATTCATCTCAGCAAAAGAACATTGACTAACTTTTGTCAGCAATGATTCAATGGCACGAAATTTTCATAACAAATTTTCTCTAGCGTTTCTTCCTTGCAAAACTTTGTTAACTTAACTATGCTTATGTCATTTTAAATTTAAAGATCATATGTATGTATTTATTAGTAGGGATGCACCGAATCCACTTTTTTGGAACCGAAGGATTCGGCCGAATTCCGAACCGAATTAAAAAAATTTTTTACTTCCTTGTTTTCTGACAAAAAGTCACGCAATTTCCCTCCCTGCCCCTAATTTGCATATGCAAATTAGGATTCGGTTCGGCCGGGCAGAAGGATTCGGCCAAATCCGAATCCTGCTGAAAAAGACAGAATCCTGGCCGAATCCCGAACCGAGTCCTGGATTCGATGCATCCCTATTTATTAGTGATAGGGATATTGCTGGAAGTGACCACTTATTAAAAAAGTCCAATGAAGCAAAAGAGATCCTGTCCTGTATTATCCTGGGCCATGGACCCACCCTAAAACAAATGTGGCAAGAGTTTCCAATGTAAAAAAAAGTGTAAATAAGATTAGGTTTAAGATTAAGATAAGGTTTAACAGTTACAATTTATAAACATAATCCCACTTTTAATGAGAAAACGCCAGCGTTTTGACTTTTGCTTACGACTTTTTTGGAATACAGGATATGATGTCACTGACATAATAATGTTGAGTATGTAGCTTCATTGTATCATTTCACCAATTAGAACCTGGTGAAATAGATTTTATTGAAAAGGATGTTGAATTTAAATTTTTCACACTACGGGGTCGATTTATCAAGGGTCGAAGTGAAAATTCAAATTTGAAATTTAAAAATTTGTTTTTTTTAAAAAAATACGAGTTTATTTGAATTTCGTAAATTTATCATAGACTCGCCCTTTAAAAAGTCGAATTCGACTAATCACCACCTTAAACCTGCTGAATTGCTGCTTTGCTGGAATCAGTTTGGAGTGGTTGGTGAAAAAAACGCGATTAGAATTCAAATTGAATATGATTCAAATTTGCGTGTCGATTGCATTCACCCAAATTTGAAAAATTAGATTTTCTGAAAAATTTCAATTGGTAGTTTTTTTACAAAATTTCAATTTCATGGGGGTTTTTAAAAACTCCCACGAACTCTGAAATTCGACCCTTGATAAATCTGCCCCTAAATGAGATAAATAAGTGAATATACAATTGTTCAACTGAGCCAAAATTCCCCTAGCGAAACACTGTGAAAGTTCTCCAGCAACAAGGTAATTTGCTAGTGAATTGTGTTGCTCGTCTTTTAGTAAACAGGCGATGTCGCTGCAAATTGTATTTTTAGAAAAAATTCATTCAATGACAACTCAATTTGCTCTTTAGTAAATGTGCCCCCATGAATGTAATTTTTAGTGACATTAAGGGGCAAATGTATTAAGGGTCGAATATCGAGGGTTAATTAACCCTCGATATTCGACTGCCGAATTGAAATCCTTCGACTTCGAATATCGAAGGATTTAACAAAATTCGTTCGATCGAAGGAATAGTCGCTAGATCGAACGATTAAATCCTTTAAATCGAACGATTCGAAGGATTTTATCCATCGATCAGAGAATTATCCTTCGATCAGAAAAACCTTGTAAAGCCTATGGGGACCTTCCCCATAGGCTAACATTGGCCTCGATAGGTTTTAGGTGGCGAACTAGGGGGTCGAAGAAATTTTTAAAGAGACAGTACTTCGATTATCGAATGGTCGACTAGTCGAACGATTTTTAGTTCGAATTGTTCGATTCAAAGTCGAAGGTCGTAGTCGAAGGTCGAAGTAGCCAATTCGATGGTCAAAGTAGCCAAAAAAACATTTGAAAATCGAAGTTATTTTCCTCTATGCCTTCACTCGAGCTTAGTGAATGGGCCCGAAGCGGTTTAAAATACTAACTAGATGCATATTTTGCCATGTTGCTGTCTGCAAAAAAACTAACAAATACTAAGATAAATGAATGAATAGCTATATAAAATATAAGTTTATAAATATAATTTCAACACTGGTTTTCATTTGGTTCCGATACTATCACTAGGTAGAAATCCATTTTATGTGATAACCTCAGTGGTAGCCACGTCTCAGGTTAGAACATTATCAGTGATAAACACTTCTTCCACGATAACATCACCAATAAAAAAAGCACTCCTACAGTAATATTATCTTTAGGGATAACTGCTTTCAAATGATAATGTTACCAGTATGAACTACTTATCTGGCTCTGTTAGCAGGTGGTAATGTCATTTCACTGCACATTGAATATGCCCCTTTAGAAAAGAATACTAAATGAAACAATCTAAGTGGAAAATTGAAGGATATTGGGCTTATATATACTGTACATAGTACTGTTTATAAGTTATTATTTTTAGATATTGTATTAAATACGCTGGCTGAACACCTTTATACATGGATCACTCAGAGCAGCTAAGAATAGCCATTAAAAGCTTCAATGATTACCATATATATGTCTAAATAAATATAGCAACAGCAGCAGTTTCCTACTCATAATGGCTTTAAACTGCAGCATGGGTACAGTTAAAAAAGTAAGCAGTGACGTGTGTCTGAACAAAATATTTTTCCTCCTGGGAAATGAATAATTGAATAAGGTGGGTGAATCTCGAGAAATGCTGTTAGTCTTCTGCCATGCAAATTTAAATAAATCATTTAAATGATGCATACAGGGAAGGAAAACAAAAATCTTGATGATCCAGAGCAAGATAAAAAATACTTTTGCTGGGGATTTTCTTTTGTGCAAGCAAAGTGAAATGGAGAAAATGACTATGTTTTATCATGTTGGTCTGCCAAGAACAGGTGACACCCTGATCAGGTGTGCATGTATAATAACTTCCAAAAATAATCACTGTTTTGAATAATTTCCCCCCAAATCTCGCAGAATCAACACATTCTTTCTAAGTATCTCATAAATCTTTACCATGCTTGTGAATCCAAATTCAGGCCTGGAAGCTTAACGACATGTAGGATTTATTTATCTGAATGTATTATTGGTTGTAGAATTTATACAAAGCAAAACAGATTGTAAGCATCCATTAACCTCTTCCCAGAGGGAAAATCTTAAGTTTCTCCTGGGACCTTCATTCACATAGCTGAATATTTAGGACGATGTCATGAGCCCATAATGCTCCATGCTTTTGTGTGTTACGAATCCATTGCTGACTGCATTTGTAGCTTGTAGAAGGAGATAACAGAACCACTATTTTACTGTCAGACACTTTTTCTGGATATATATCTTCTACTTATTTGTTTTTGTGTGTTCCATTACAACTTTCTTTTTTTCATTCAAAAAATGTATTATTACACAAAAAATGTATACATTGGGTTACATTTAGGGATTATTTACTGAGGGGCCAATTCATTAACTTCGAGTGAAGGATTCGAAGTAATAAAACTTTGAATTTCAAAGTGTTTTTTTGGCTACTTCGACCAACGAATGGGCTACTTCGACCTTCGACTACGACTTTGACTTTTATTCGACTTTTGATTCAAACTAAAAATCGCTTGACTATTCGACCATTCGATAGTCGAAGTACTGTCTCTTTAAGAAAAAAATTCGACCCCCTAGTTCGCCACCTAAAAGCTACCGAACCCAATGTTAGCCTATGGGGAAGTTTTTTTGGTCGAAGGATAATCCTTCAATCGTTGGATTGAAATCCTTCGAATAGTTCGATTAGAAGGACTTAATCGTTCGATCGAACGTTTATTCCTTCGATCGTACGATTGCAGTATTTGCGCAAAATCCTTTCGACTTCGAATATCGAAGCCGAAGGATTTTCATTCCCAGTCGAATATCGAGGGTTACTTAACCCTCGATATTCGACCCTTGATGAATTTGCCCCTTAAACTCTAATTAATCTCAGTTTTCTATGAAAACAAAGTCAACCAAACTCCCTTCCACAAATTGAACTCATTTATCAATAATTTTTTCGAAAAAATCAGAGAGACAAAACGTCACAACCGAATCAAGTGTCAATTTGTATGGTATGATTGACACTCTGAAAACTTTATTGAATTTTTTCAACTTTTTTGGATTATCGGACAGAAACCCAGACTTTAGGCCAGATTCAATTCAGCGAGAAAAAGGTTTATCACATGAAAAGTCTTGAACGAGATTCAACTTGAAATACAATTCAGTTCCGAAGACTTATCTCACTGTTTATCATGTGAAAACTATATTGAAGTCTATGGGAAAAAAACTGGAACTGAATTTGGAGAAAATAATTTCCTCCTTGAATCAAATCTTTTTCATGAGTTTTCACATGATAAACAACTTTTTCTCACTTTATTAAATCTGGCCCTTTATTAGATTATCCAGTACAGATCACAATGTCAAGAAACAACTTCAGGGGTATAATAAAGCTCTAAAAAAATAGAGTTTTTGTCCCACGAATTTTCCCCTTAAAAACCTTGACCAGATAAATTCAAGCTTTAATAAATGGGCTGTTATGTGTGCATGTACTGTATAAATAAATCTCACAAATGTGTACATTCAGACAGAATAATTATCCCAAATTATGGAAGTAGAAAAGCAGAAATTCCTGAGCTCCAAAATGCTCCCGCTATTTACTATCAAAAATGCTCCCCCATTTACTATCAACCTTTGCCAGGTAAAAGTTGTCAAGGTCATATAGAAGTCAATGGGATCGGTTCTAATCTTATTGGACTGCTTTAATCAATTTGGACTTTAAGAGGTTTTAGATTTTTTTCGCTAGGAATTGTCTGAAATACTCAAAATTTTAGAGGTTTTCAAGGTATTCGTATTTTTTAGCACATCATTCAGCGCAATTTTCGCTCTTGTTCGTTTTTTTTACTTATAAACAATAAACATACCTAATTACCTGAACAATTGACCATTGTGGTGTCCTATTTTCTTCTTGTAAAATTAGCTGTCATTCCATTGGGGTAACATTCAAACTAGTATTGTCCTTTACATGTAATGAGCCTGGTCCGTACTGGTTTGGGGTGGGTGTGCGGTCTTCCAGGGTTCCCACATCTGCCTGAATTTTTTGACTTTATTATTTACAAAAACTGTGAGCTGTTCCGTGATCATTATCTCCCCTACTTTAGTTCTGATTAGCAACCAAGATTGGTGTATGGGGCCCTTCCAGTACCGAGCTTTGACCAATGGAGTTGCTGTGCATATTTTGAGAGCTAGATGCCAGATAGAAGTGGTCTGGGGAGAATACAGTATATTAAGCAATGCTATTTTAGGGTATAGTTCCAGAGGAGTCATGCTAATTCTAGCTATCTTCTGAAACTTACGGTCTCATATTTCCTTTACCTCTGGGAATTCCCACCACATATGGACATAGGTGCTCAGCTCCCCACATCCTCTAAAGCACGTTGGATGTATTGCACTGTTCATGTTATTAAGTTTCTGTGGTGCCATATACCACCTGGCTATGTTATACACAACATTTTTCAACTTAATTCTGCAGTTTTTGAAATTGAACTTTGCCATGTTTGTTTAGCAAAGAGTGGCGCAATCCAAAGAAAAAAGGCAACAATATGACCAAGTGTTTACTGATTTTTCAGGACAAAACTTTTCTGAGGCTGTTAGCCTACTACCCATAGTATATTTACTTAAATAGTAAGTAATTCGTTTTCCATGCTATAAAACGTGTTGCAAACTCAATGGTGACGCCCTTCCTCTTGTGTCTCTTTTACTTAACTTTTTTTAACTTTTACAATAATGTGTAAAAAACGGTGTATATATATACATTTGCCACCAAGCATATGTCCCAAAGATAACATGTTAAACCTCCTGGATTTCTAAACTGTACTTTTTAAAATTCAGATTATAAAACAATAAAAGCCATGTAACAGGTCAGAAAAGTGTCCAGCCTGCCAGTATGATAATGGGGACACCAGGCAATCTTGGTAATTTTTCCTGTTGAATATTGAATGCCCATAGTGCCTACAATGGCGATGTCAATGTGTACTATTGTGTGCAGAATATCTATGCTGAAGCCTGGAGAATTAACGGAACTAGATAATATGTTAAACTATTAAGCAGAGAAAATCATTTGAGTGAGTTGACGTTATTGTTAGTGATGAGCGAATCTGTGCAGTTTAGATTCGATGAAAATTTGGGACTTAGTGAAATTAGCAGCAAAATATTCACGAAACGCATCGAAGTCAACGGGCGTCAAAATAGTTTTGATGCACATCAATTTTAATGCGTGACCATTGCACACGCCAATTTTGAGGCACATCAAATTTTATTTGCAGGCGCAGATTTTTCACCAGTGAATTGTCGCAGTTTCGTTGCAAATTGGTGTCTGGCGAATTTATTTGCCCATTACTAGTTATTGTGTCTGATGCAATGAAGACTCAATGCTTTTTTTATGGTGACGGTCCAGTCTTAGTAGTTTAGCTTTTCTTAGGTGCATTTATATGTTTGAGGTAATATATTCATTCCTACTATGTATACAATGTTAGATATTTGTGGACTGCAGTAAATATGTATTTATTTATTTAAAGACAGATATACACAGACAACAATATTTTTAGCAGCAGTGGAATAAATAGCAAATTGTTTATTGGCTTATATTTTTTAAGGTTTGTGCTTAAATAAATGTGCAATGTGTAAAGTGCTAATATAGATGCAAATGTACTGTAGGTCAAAAGAACTCTAATGAGCATATATGCCCTGTTCCATGCTAGGCAATATTGGTGCATTTGACACAGGCACAGCAGAGCAATATTTAGGGGGGCTATTTATCAAATGTCGAATGTTAGAGATTTTTATACCTCAAATGAAGTTGAATGAATTCACAACTTGAATGGTTTCTTATTTAAGAAAAAACTTGAATGGAAAAAACTCAATTCTGTGAGTTGGAGTTCTGAAACCTCGATTTAATAGAGTTTTCCGCAGGAAAAACTGGAATCGGTCGAATTAATCCAGCAAAACCCTCGAACAAAAAACTCTGTATGGATGTTTTTGATGCTATGGCTTGTATGTCATTAAATGTTATTCATTCTGGTTAATATTAGAAGCAATAAATTAGCAATGGTTCATTAGAACATTTCTGTTTATTTGCTAAAATTTTAAAAAAACAAAAATTATGTCAGGGCTGCCCAAGAGGCCCATGGACTATTGTAAAGGATCATAATGATCATTTTTGATTGCAAGAGCAAAGCACTAGAGGGGTGCAAAATTGAGGGATGCTTAGGTCAATTTGCATAGGGCGGGTAATTTAAAGTTGTATGGAGCTCTTTATTATAAATTTAGGTGTAAATGCTTGAAGTTACCACTTTTTATTACAATTGTCCAGGGAACCTTAATAAAGACGAGAGTTAATATAATGCCCTACACATGAGCCCACTGTAAAATTAACGTTCCATATGTTATGAAATGTCTGGAGAAAACCGGTTACCCAAAAAAAGTTTGTTAGGACTTTTGCAGGCAATCCTGCTACAAAAAAGGAAGTCGCCAGCATTTTTGGAACTTTAATGCTTTTTCGGCAAACAGGATATGATGTAAGTGACAGAAGATTGAGGAAGTCTAGCTTCTAATTAGCACTTCACCTGGTCTGAGGTGGTGAGTCAACTCTGGCTAAAGATGTTACGTTCAGTAAAATCCGCACTTTACTGTAGTGAGTAACGACCATTCGCCAGAGCAAAAAGCCGTCTGGATAGAGTGCGAATGAACAATAGCGACGGTCTCTTTCGCTAGCGAATTTGCACCTGCGTCTGTGAATTGCCAATGTCCTTCCGGGTGGCAACACTGGTGAATTGTCTCTAGCATTAGCCACTTCGTTCTCTAGTGAATCTACCCTTTGAATGTGGCAATAGTTCCAAGATTCCCCTACTGGATTGCTACTATAAAATGTACATTAATTACATTATTAATACCTTACTCATTGGCACAATAGAAGTGGCACCGTCCCTATTCTGTATGCATGATTAGCATAAGTATTGCCAAATTGTGTGCAATTCTAAAGGGTGCACGTGAGCATGTGGCATTATGGTTAAAAGAAGGTATCAATTTGCATCTAAAAATTACAACATGCCCGATGATCATAAATAGTGATGGGCGAATCAATTTGGCAGACACAAATTTGCAGTGAATTTAGGCATTTTGTGGCAAGTGAATTAATTTGTGAAACGGTGGCAACAATTCGCAGGAGAAAAATCCGCTGCGTCAAAAAAATATTTTGCACGTCAAAATTATTCAGACACCCATTGACTTTAATTCTTTTTCGTGACTTTTTCGCAGTTTCAAGATTTTTTTAGGTAAATTCGCAAATTTTCCGGTGAAACACAGATTCGCCCATCACGTATTATAAATAAAAGATTATTCATATGTTTAATACAATCTGCCACATTAAAAAGTTGTATTTAATACTGATTAATACATGCTCTGCATGCCAGATGTTTGACAGTATTAAAGTGCTATACACAGTTTACTAAAACATGAAGGGGCAGATTTATCAAAGGTCGAGGTGAATTTTCGGGAAAAAA
Source organism: Xenopus petersii (assembly GCA_038501925.1). Taxonomy (NCBI): domain Eukaryota; kingdom Metazoa; phylum Chordata; class Amphibia; order Anura; family Pipidae; genus Xenopus; species Xenopus petersii. The sequence goes on along the minus strand of CM076680.1, from coordinate 142,466,520 downwards.
AAATTCTAATTTCGAGCAATTTTTTGTTTACTTCAACTAGGGAATAGTCCAAATTCGATTAGAATTTTAAAAATATTAGAGAATTCGAATATCAAAAATGTATCATGTACTGTCTCTTTAAAAATTTTACTTCGACCATTCGCCATCTAAAACCTGACAAACTGCTGTTTTAGCCTATGGGGGACCTCCTAGAACCTATTTGGAGTGAATTGGTGGACTTTGAAAGTTTGTTTTGGAAAAAACGTTGAATCAAATTCGATTGAATGTGCTGTTCCTTCGATACGTACGTTTCGAATTCGAAAACTGACCTATTCGACCAAGAAAAAGACTTCAACTTAATTTCAGTTGGTCTTTTTGAATTTGAATTTCAAAGTTTTTTCAATTCAAAATTCGACCCTTGATAAATATGCCCCCAACAGTGGGTTGATTGGCTTTTACTAAAATCTAAATTTTTCTAGAATTACTTCAACATCACTATATAGTGCTGGCACACTAATTGCCACATTGTTTCTTTAGTACCAAGAACTCTTATAAGGCTCCATGTACCGGTTGTCTAACAACTGATTGCATTACTACAAATACAGTAGAAAACAAAGTTCAACTGAATTATGCCAGAAGAAAATGAACATATTAATTGACATCATTTCATTGGGAAAAAAACATTTTTGGCCTATTTATTCAATCTTTGTAAGCAGTTCCTTGGAGTGAGGTGGAGATGTACTTTTTGTGTAAGGTATTGTGGACTTGTTTGCAGATGGGTTCTTTGTCTATTTAATATTCACTAGTGGCGGCAAACAAATCATTTGTTAGGGCCCTGTTGCCATGCTGGTGATTGAATTCCTGAGAGAGGTGACTCCACACATGTCCTACTGCTGTGTGTAAGGGCACAAATAAATATTTTAATCTCTTTCCCATATCTGAGCCGTCAAATCCAGACAAGGATTATGCAAAGCAGTGTGAGATTGGACTCATGCCTAATTCACTCAACTCTGGTCTTTAGTTGTTGGTATCATGATAATTAAATGGTAATGCCTTTCTTCTGTTTTCTGCTATTTTTCTTTTTCGCTGTAGAGAACCTATAGGAAAATAAATGAGGCTGAGGTTTGTCAGTAGCCAAAATTCCATTAAATGAGGGATCTGCAGATTGTTTTAGAGCTACTGTTATACAGCCAATCTACCAAAGATAACAAATGTTAGAGGAGCTGAGGGATATTTTCTTTTTAAAAATAACACTCCAGTATATTCACAAATAGCAATTATGTCTGTCAGTTTCCATAATCATTAATAGTTGTAATTTATGCTGCCTTATTTAATTGGATAGTACTACCCTTATCAACTACAAAATATTTCCTATTCAGCATTATTACAAACAGTGCAACAATTAATCAAACATTCTATAACTAGATACAGTAAGTCTATTAATGGATAGATAATTATTCAATTTCATTAAATTCTAATTGCTTTACAATAGAACACACTTGAATATATTTCCTTCATGCTGGGACATATTGATGCTGGCTTCGCACAATCCTCTTAAACTAAAATGTTCTATAATCTGCTGCCTACAAGTGCTTTGGAACCATGGGAAACGTTTATGTTTTTCAATTGTTTCACCTTTGTATGTATTACGGTATGTTTCACTAACAGATGAAATTCACAAATTCTGTGAATAAAGCCTGAGGATTTTCAGAACATAACTTTTTTTTTTGTCAGAAATGGCAAAACCTTGGCCAGCCCTGCCCTATTTTTTTCTTACTTACAGTAGTTGCCAACATTTATAATATATCTTCAGCCATCTACAGGTTCTGTCCCTCTATAGATCTTTTGGGTTAAGTACAAAACCTATCTTCCAAATGGCCAGCCTCAGCCATAAGGTTTACCAGATAATGCATTTCTGATGCTTCCTGCAAAGTCCCTGGTGAAAAATATTGATAAACTTAAATGCCTGCAAAAAATTTGAAGAAGAAAAGGAACAGCTGATGTAGCTCTCAAACTATTTATCATTGAAATGCCTAAAGGTACTGCTGCCAATAAGTACAAAATAATTTATTAGAACATAGACAAGAATGGCCTAACATGTTACCCTTCAACCAACCAGAGCTTCATTTTGGCTTCTTTGTCTACAGTATATCTATGTCCTTTATACAATACCTAATTGGAGCTTTCTTTTTCCTTCTTAACTGCCCAAAATATTTTGTAAACTGTTTTCTAAGGATGTGTGTCTTGACATGCAATTTCCTGTAACAAAATTTCACTACACACAGGGGCAAATTTACTTATGGTTGAATATCGAGGGTAAATTAACCCTCGATAGTCGATTGCCAAATTGAAATCCTTCGACTTCGAATATCGAAGTCGAAGGATTTAGTGCTATTCGTTCGATTCGATTTTAATCCATTCATCAAACGATTTCTCTTTGACCAAAAAATACCTAGAAAGCCTATGGGGACCTTCCCCATAGGCTAACATTGACTTCGGTAGCTTTTAGGTGACGAACTAGGGGGTCGAAGTTTTTTTTTTAAAGAGACAGTACTTCGACTATCGAATGGTCGAATAGTCGATCAATTTTTAGTTCGAATCGTTTTATTCGAAGTCATAGTCGAAGGTCGAAGTAACCAAAAAAAAAACATTTCGAAATTCCAAGTTGTTTTTCTTCTATTCCTTCACTTGAAGGTAAGTAAATGAGCCCCACAGACAAGTACAGTATCAACTGAAAGAGACTCATTTATCAACATTCTAGTTCTAGTGGTTTTAGAGGTTTTTGAAACCATGATAAAGTAATTTTCTCTAAATCATGAATGCAATTTATTAAAAGATCTGAATATAAAAAGCATGAACCAAAAAAAAATGCTGAATGAAGATTTTTTTTTATATTTTTTAACATGAAAACCATTCAAATTTCTTAAAATTGGGTTTTGCAGACAACTACTAGCAAACAAAAAAAATCAAAAAACCTCTAAAAGTGTGAATGGATCAGCGCAGCTCCCATTGACTTCTATAGTACCATGACTGCTTTTACTCGCCAACGTTTTGTATTCAAAAATGTTGGTGGTTTTTGTACTTCATACGTTTTTATAGAAAAACTTGATTCATGAAAAAATAGAATATAAAAGTGTTTTTCACATTGTAAAATATAACTAAATATATTAAAACGTGTAAAACGTTGTTGGGAAAAAATATATGACCGTCTTTTTGAAAGGTATGCAACATAATAAATAAAAGCAAAGGGCATGGGCAGCATCAGTGAGAGGGCAATCATCTGCATAGCTAAATAATAGAAGAATATGATAATATGGGTAGAATATAGGGGCATTCTGTTTTTCCCTAATTTATAGCAAGTGAGTAAGGCACATTAAAGGATTTAAAAATAAAATCAGTAACAGTGTTTGTTGTGGTGTTTTATTTATTTATTTATTTAGGCTTTCCCTAATCTCTTAAGTGTCATGCAAGTTATTTGCATAAATTGAAGCAGCTTGTGTGTGGTGGAAATTGTATCACTTTAGCATAGGCATTATCTCCCTTGCCTTGATAAATGACTCCGACTGTGCTTGCTTGAGGCTATATTGGTAACTGAGGAAAACTCAATTTAAAGAAATTCAACGTGTGTACATTGACTGTCTAATAGACACAGAACACTATTATAGGATCCTAACAATACATATTAAAATAGTCATTATAATAACATTGTAATGACTAAGATATATGGGCATGGGAGAATTCAATTCCATTTTTATATTATGTACATTAGCTTAATTCTTTACTGATTTTGAGTGCATGGGAGGCTTGCAATTATAATGCGTTTGTAATAAGGTTAGAAAGGTTCTTCAATTAACCTGTTTCTTGTACATTATAGATGCAAGCTATGGTAACTATTATCTACTGAGGTTGCCAACCACAAGTTCATTTGTTTTAATTTTCTCTTATTGTTTTACCATCTCAATACATCTGTATACATGAGATGCACAATATGACAGGACTCAGACAGCTACTGCTTCCAGTGACAAAGATTACTGTCATCCAGGCTCATCACTTAATTCATCATTGCCAGTGGTGCATTCCATTTTGTGGTACCGTAGCAACATCCAATAAAAGATGAACGTGGTTTCCATGTGACACAGGTGAATGGCACATTCTAGAATACTTTTGCATAAATACAGGATAATCATTTTACTTTACATTTTTATTTTAATAAATGGGAAATGCTTTGGAAACACTTTTTAAATCAGAAGTTGATTATGTGAATAACATATTCATGTTGCAATAGAATTGTACAGTTTTCCTGTATCTAGCCTGAGATATTGATCTGTGTCCGCACGTGTGCCTTGAAGCGATATTGATTGCTAAAAAAAAGATATCCATAATTTCCAATCATAAATGCTTTTCATTCAAAACAGTTGAGTGAAAAAATATAAAAGGAGGTATTGATATGTAACCAGAAAAAAAAGCCGTTGCTGGATTTATAGACTCACCCTTGTTCAAATGTTCATTATATTCCAGAAAAAGAGAGCGCCGGCCATTAATGAGTGTCACTTCAGAATGTCATTCAAATAATCCCAGAACAATAGAGATTATAAAAGCCATTTAAATGTTTCGGTATTTTTATGAGTTTTTTTAATGCAGATTTTTCTTTTCAAATCTATTTTGGAGGGTTGTCAATAAATTTACAATTTGAGTTTTCATAATTGAAGTTTCTGAAGCGCAACAACATAAACTTGTTTCAATAAAAAAAAAAGTGGATTAGCTCTGTTTTAATATTTTTACTCAGACATGAATAAAATGAAATAGGGTTTAAATATATGCATTCTAGTTCCGTAAGTTTAAATACTGAACTATATTAAAAATATTACAGGACTTTTTCTGAGTATTAGCTTTTGGCAGAAATGTTGTGTGATTTCCACTCATTTCATGACATTGTAATGATGTTACCATACACAACTTTATCTTGCATGAAAAGGTGAAGTCATGAGTGATTTCTCCAATTTAAAAGCACTCAACCCTCACAGTGCTAGAAATGAATATTTTGCATATATTCATGCAAGAATGATTCAATTTAAGATTTCTATTTTCAAACCTTGCTTGAAACCTTCACTATGTTAGTAGTAAAATTGCCAAAATCTATAATAAGATTTATTGTAGATGAGTAGCATTTTATTTAGTATTTTATGTTAACATGATTTTAGGATTCTACCTGCCAGAACCGAAGTCCGTCATCCTGATCCCATTAAAGCAAAAACATTTCTATTCAAAGATTTGCAATTTGTGAAAATGTTGAAATTAAATTACATTACATTGGATAACAAACACAGCATAAAGCAATTCTATGTATAGAAACATAACACAAAGAAATCCAACATTGAATGTACAATGTCAGACGTTTCTTTTTAAATAGAACTGATCTTTGATTTACATTGGTGTTTTTTTTGCAAATAATTGTAAATTATAATTGCAGGTCATTGCAGTGATTAACTGTGAGATAAAACTATTGGTCGGCTGGACAAAACTTCAACTATAAGACTAGTAATAGACATGAGAAGGCTGCTATATTTGTTAAGATTAGGAATTCACCAAATCAGCTTTTTTTGGGATTCCAATAAAAACTGAACCGTCCACTAATTCAACAAACCCAACCCCTAATTTGCATATTCAAATTAGCGCAAGGAAGGGAAAAGAGGATTAATACAATAACAGGTTGTGTGTTGACTTGAGTTTCAGGAAGGGTTGAAGGCAGTGTAGAGAAAGTATGAGAGCGTATGGTTATTAAATCCATAGGCGAGGTGAGGCCCTGATGAATTTTTATAAGCATGCAAGTAAGGATGACACAAGGGCAGACACATTTTTAATGGGAGGATGTAACATGTTTCATTAGCACCAAAAAAGACCATTGTGAACGTAAGTGACCATCATTTTCATTGTTTGTGACCTTTTTGACCAATATCAGACCTAAACGGCATTGTTATTGCAAACATGCACAGTGTATGTAATGAAAATTTGCATTCACAAACATTTTTTGCGCCAAGCAGGTGTTAGTGCTAACCTTTGCTAAGCATTATTGAGCAGTGTAATATTTGCCAGCATATGATTTTACATTGCTAGCAGCTGTAAACATTCGTAAAAACACCATTTTAAACAACACTTGTGATTTTAATTACATTCCTAGTTAAGCATTTTTTAAGAACAAAACTGCTAGATGCACATTATCAAAATTCAAGCATAATTATGTCCATCACCACCATCTCAATTAAAATCTTGATTTTACAATGATTTTGCACAATAATCTCAGTAAATTTGTAAATAAATACATTATGAAGTGCTATTAATTATAATTAGGGATGCACCGAATCAAGGATTCGGTTTGGGATTCAGCCAGGATTTGGCCTTTTTCAGCAGGATTCGGATTCGACCGAATCCTTCTGTCAGACCGACCGAATCCTAATTTGCATTTGCAAATTAGGGGCATGTGGGAAATCTGGTGACTTTTTGTCACAAAACAAGGAAGTAAATGTTTTCCCCTTCTCATCCCTAATTTGCATATACAAACTAGGATTCAGATTCGGTTCGGTATACTAAGCATTTAAATAGCCAAATACAATTATTTTACAATGAGCATGGCTTTTGTTACAATTAATTATCTTATTGTTACAAAAGAAAATCAAGCAATACAGCAGGATTCATTTATAAACACTGGGCAGTAACCCATGACAGCCAATAAAATGTTTCCTTTCATTGTTGAGTCTACAGTTGCTATGTGAAACATGCCCCGTGTTTATAAATGATCCCCTGTAATTTTTTTTAACCAAAGCACTGAAGTAAATGTCATTTCCACTGTGGTTTTGCAGATATACTGTAGTTCCATACCTGTACAAATATAATTATAGTTACACTTTTTGCAGGATATCACAGAACAACAACAAAAAAAAGTTTAAATAATTTAAGGAGCTCCCGTGTACCCATCCCAAATTTAAACCTTTCCTAGGGTGATGTTTAAAATTTTGACAGCTCTTATAATTTTAAATTGCAGTACACTGAGTATGCCCAGAAACCTGATCACTTTTATATTCAAGGGCTTATAAAAATTTGAAGTACTTCAATAATTTTAAATTGCAAGGCATACAGTGGAGACTGATTTAAAATTATATGACCGCTTCATTTTTCTCCCCTTCAATTTAGAAGTGAATCATGTAGCATTATATTAAGGTATTTTAAACATCCTGTAGTAGTTTTATGTTTCAGAAATACCAGAGTAAATAAAAATACAATAGCATGCACAGAGAACTTTATTTTATATATGTTATTACCTTATAGCCAAATATACACTTTTATTTTGCATTTTCAGAAGTATTAATGCACTGCAAGTTTTTGTTAGTGATAAGTGAAAAATTTTTGAAACACATTGTCACGGTGACACATTTTTTGACATGCACCAAATTTTTTACGCATGCAACTTTTTTTTCTCACTGCAACTACATTAAAGTCAATGGGTGACATTTTTGTCTTGGCGACTTTTTTGTCTGTGACCTTTTGTCCAAATGCATTAAAGTCAATGGCTGTTTTTTCTCAAGTTATTTCCCACTCAAAATGCATTAAAGTCATTTTTTCTTGCTACAACTTTTTTGTCTCTGTAACTTTTTTATCTCAGCCAATTTTTTTCAGCAGTTCCCGAAAAAAAAATTCACAGATGGCAAAATCCACGCTACTGGGCAAATTTACTTAAGGTCTAATACCGAGGGTTAATTAACCCTCAATATTCGACTGTCAAAGTTAAATCCTTCGACTTAGACCTATCGTTCGATTCGAAAGGATTTTAATCCATCGATTGAATGATTTTTCTTCTACCAAAAAAAGCTACCAAAGCCTATGGGGACCTTCCCCATAGGCTAACATTGACTTCGGTAACTTTTAGGTGGCGAACTAGGGGGTCGAAGTTTTTTCTTAAAGAGACAGTACGTCGACTATCGAATGGTCGAATAGTTGAACGATTTTTAGTTTGAATAGTTTGAATCGAAGTCGAAGGTCGAAGTAGCCCATTCGATGATCGAAGTAGCCAAAAAAAACATTCGAAATTCAACGTTTTTTTCCGCTATTCCTTCAATCGAGCTAAGTAAATGGGCCCCCTAGTGAAAAAATTATCTCATCACTAGTTTTTAGCAAATAAATTATTAAATTGATAGTATAAGGTAGTTTACTATTCTTAAAAAAATCTTAACATGAATTTATGATGCTTTAATAATTAATGAATCATTATATTAATTTCATTATTCACTATTTATTATCATAACACCTTTCTAATTAGGCCAAAAAAACTGTGAAGGAAGCGGGTCTTTGCTGCAATTAAATGTGCCACAGCATTGAGGCATTAAATACACGTTCAGAATACAAGACCCTCCTCCAATTTCACCTATTGAAGACACAGTGACAAGCAAAATATCCCATATTTAGTATAATATTTCATATTGTCTCTTCAGACATATTGGGCCAGATTCAATTCAGAGAGAGAGAAAGTTATCTCATTGTTTATCATGTGAAAATTCATGAATGAGATTCATTTCGTGGAGAAAAAAACTTTTCTCCTAATTCAGTTCCAGATCTTTTCCTATAGACTTCAATAGATTTTTCACATGATCACCCGTGAGATAAGTTTCTCTGAATTGAATTGCATCTCAAATTCTTTTTCTCACTAAATTGAATCTGGCTCATTGTTTGAGAAAGCTGCCTCCAACCTTGCAGAATGCTTTAATGCAAAGGATTCCTCTATCCGTAAATTACAGAAAGTAGTTAATAAAATGTGAGACATCTTCCGTGAGGAACTACTTGAACATAAAATTAATTACAGATATGGGATCCATTATCCAGAAACCTATTATCCAGAAAGCTCTGAATTACAGAAAGGCCATCTCCCATAGATTCCATTTTTATCAAATAATAAACATTTTTGAAAATGATTTCCCTGTACAAATATGTTTGTACCTTGTACATCATCCCAACAAAGATACAATGAATCAATAATGGAGGCAAAAAAAATCCTATTGGGTTTATCTGATGTTTAAATGATTGCCAGATTTAAGACATGGAGATCTAAATTACAGAAAGATCCCTTATCCGGAAAACACCAGCTCCTGGTCATTCTGGATAACAACATACCTGTAGTAGGTCTCAAATAGACTTGCATTTGTAAGTAAATATGATGAACCTAGTATAAACATTGGGAAGATCATCAGACAATGTTGCCTTTTTGAAGACCCCCCATCAGGTTGTCTAGAAAGGTGACATACCCTGAAAGATTTGCTTAGCTCCATTGAACTGAGACAGAAAGTCCTACTATTTATCCAGAAAAGTATAATAGGAGTGTTCCCTTGCTACTATTGCTGTACCTTGATAATCAAGGACTCGAAGATACACCACCCAACTACAGTAAGGGCATAGAAATAACCATAAAAAAACATTTGCCACATGCATAAGTAACCATGTAGTTTATGGGGGTTATTTACTAAATCTTGAATATTTCTGGTCGGGCTTTTTGGGGCAAGAACTCAAATTCTTTGAGATTTATTATACCGCAATACTGCAAAAAGCCATGTCAGACCGGTCAAGGTCATGTATAAGTCTATGGCAGATGTCCCTATACCAACTGAACATTTCATGGTTTGTGTTGGTTTTAGCCCAGCTTTTTTATTGACAATGAGATAAAATTGGATTTAAGTAGTGATGGGCAAATAAATTTGCCAGGCATGGATTTGCGGTGAATTTTCGCATTTCGCATTTTCGCATCCAAATTCCCCATTCACCATCTAAAACCTGCCGAATTGCTGTTTTAGACTATGGGGGACCTCCCAGAACTTATTTGGAGTCAATTGGTGGACTTAAGGGGCAGATTTATCAAAGGTCGAGGTGAATTTTCGTATTCAAAAAATTCGAACTTCAAGCTACTTTTGTGTACTTCGACTAGTGAATAGTCCAAATTCACCATTCACCATCTAAAACCTGCCGAATTGCTGTTTTAGACTATGGGGGACCTCCTAGAACCCAATTGGAGTCAATTGGTGGACTTTGAAAAATCAACATTTTTTTTGGGGAAAAACTTTGATTCGAATTTGATCAAATGTGATATTCCTTCGATCAGTACGATTCAAATTCGGCCAAATACGGACCTATTCAATCGAAAACTGACGTATTCGACCACAAAAACCCTTTAATTTCGGTTGGTCTTTTTGAATTTGAATTTCAAAGTTTGTCAAATTCGAAATTTGACCCTTGATAAATATGCCCCTTAGTGTTGAAGTGCCCTTGTGGTATGTTATAGAAAAGCATACTGTTTATATTATTAGTTTTACCAGTTCAATGTGAGCAGGATACTTATAAAACCTGCCTTAATTGGGGCTTTATGTATCCCTGCACATTGCATTTTTCATATAAGGGAACGCTATCACGTATGCATAATATAAGGATGGCAGATCATCCCTTTAACACCAGATTAATATAAAATCTACAAGCCACATGACTAATTAGCAGATGAGCAGACTGTCCTGATATATATACAGTATTTCAAACATTTGTAACAGTGAAGAATCAGATCTATAGTATGTGGTTTTATCCCAGAAGATAAATATAGTGGGACTTCAGTGGTTGGCAATAAGAGAAATCACTTCTATTTGAGATACATTTCCCAGTTTCCTTTCTTATATTTCCTTTTTTTTTTTCATTTTGATACATGCTTGCCACATGGAAAAAAGTGTTGTTCCATATTTCCCAAGAGATATGTCATTTTGATATTATATTTAGAGTATAACTTATTCTCTCAAGGTATAGTATGGCTACAGGATATCTTAAAATTATGTATGTATATCAGCAATTGTAGCTTTATGATATTCTGCAATACAGAGGCATTTTCATTTTTATTAGGATTTATACAATATAAATTGACAAACAAGATTTACAGTGTACTGTAGTCACTGGAGAAGTATTCATACATACTGTTACATATTTATTTCCCTCAAAACAACAATAGACACTCAGCACATTTATTGCTTTACCAGGAAACAAAAATCTTTGATATATTCTAGTAAGGGCTTCACCTTTAACAATATCAGGGAAGCGGCTTTTGTTTATTTATTGGTTTTTACAGATTATATGAAGTTTTTAGCTGAGATTTGACAGTGAATATTAAACCAGTGTTTATGACAGAGCAAAATTATCAACAGATGGTTCTGTATTTAAGGGTCAATGAATTTGTGATTACCTTACCTAGGAGTACATTAATTGCTATTTGAATTTTTTTGTTCTATATTAAAAAATATTATACAGAAATGGAGACAGTGAGATTCGTCATTTTGCTTTCTAGGTACATCAACAGGGAACACCGTGCCATTCTAATACACAGGTAAGTTGTCTAGTCACTAAAGATATGGTTTATTATGAATTTACCTATTTCGTGTGGATTTTATTAATGTTTTTTTTCATTTAAGGTTACTGATTGATCGACATTGAACACCCTGAGTGTGGTCCACATTATCTGCATATATGAATGTGCAGATAAGTGTATGCTTTACGTTTCAGGTATATCAGATTCTTTAAAGGGGACCTGTCACCCAGACATAAGAAACTGTATAATAAAAGTCCTTTTCAAATTTGACATGAAACCCAAATTCTTTTTTCAATGAAAACATCCATACCTGTTATAAATTTGTTTAAAATTCTCAGTTGTCAATCATATATTGCCTGTCCCTCCTCTATGCCTTAGGCCAGTGATCCCCAACCAGTGGCTAGTTCGGGAGCACTCAGTGGCCTCAAAGCAGGTGCTTATTTTTAAATTCCAGGTTTTGAGGCAAGATTTGGTTGCATTAAAACCAGATGTACTGCCATACAGAGTCTCCTGTAGGCTGCCAGTCAACATAGGGTTACCAAATAGCTAATTATATCCCACATTTGGCACCCCATGATGTTTTTTCTTGCTTATCTTGCTCTCCAATTTTTTTTTTACATTTGAATGTTGCTCATGGGTAAAAAAAGGTTACTGTGAGATTTACTCTATATGTTAGTACACACGCCATACTATATATGTGATGACATCACTCAGGAAAGAGGGACCCCTCACATTTACTTTATTTATTTCACTTATGACTCAGTAGAGTCATAAACATTTCCCATTGTGCATGTGTATATGAGCTAAATCAAATAGTTTTTGTACTGTGCAATAAAGTGGTGTGCTACTACATGAATTTGCCCCATTTCAGTTTGCCGCAAAAAAATGGTGAAATACATTAAAGTCTAAGATAAAATAAGTCTATGGGGCAAATTTACTAAGCGGGGAAAATTCACCAGTGATGGCTTTGCAGGCATCGCAACACTTCGCCAGGCGAAAAATCACTCAGACAACACTAATTCACTAACATACGAAGTTGCGTCCAGGGCGCCGAATGCTGGCGAAGTTGCAGTAGCATTAATTCGGCATGCAGATCGAAGTTGCGCTAGCGTTGGCTAATTTGCATATGGCGGGAAGTTAAATTTGAATGGACATATATGTTGCAGCAAATACATTGCATAACACAAGCCTAGGGAAGCTTAATAAAATAAAATAAAGTTGTTATATTGTCCTTCACATGAGCACACTGTATAGTTTATGTTCCATATTTTAGGAAATGTAGGGGGGAAACGGTTACCCCAAAAGATTTTTATGCTCTTTTGCAGCCTATCACCCTGAAAAAAGGCCAGTGTTTTTTGGGAAAAATTTTCAACTAAATTTTAAAGAAGTCCTATCTATTCTATTGCACATCGCCTGGTCTGAGGTGGGGAAGGCAAGTCTAGCGCAAGAGGTAATGTTTAGTAAAATCCGCATCTTAGTGAATTTGTGCAGTTACGTCCCTTCGCCAGAGTGCAACTTCGTCTACTGATTGAGTGCGAATGAGCTCCAGCGTCAGTCTCATTCACTAGCGAAGTTACACCTGCACCCGTTAGTAAATTTGTCAAGTACTGAAATGACGTCACTTCGCCTTTTGGTAAATTTGCCCCTGTGGATGACTCCAATTGCATTGAAGTGAATTGAAGTTTTTTTTTTTGGAAAATTTCTTTTGCAGCAAATATTTGTCGTAAAAAAAAAAAAATCCACCGATGGTGAAATGCATGGAGTAAAGATTAACCACTGTGCAGGTGAATGGTCTTCTGGATAGGCACCCAACACTCCCAACATTATGTCCAGAGGGTTGTGGTCTCCATTCGAGTGTATCAGTTACATTAACTTCATGTGAATCTCATAAAAGTATGATACTACTGTGTACCAAAGGCATATAATGCATTGTGTGGAATTATCGCTTTTTATGTTATAATGTCCTTGCAGCTATACTAACGTATGTATATCTATAAAGCATTAGCTGTGGACATCTTTGTGGTGGCTCATTGAACATGAATTACTTACAGAAATGAGGCTTGAGGTTCACATTGTCACTAAAAGAACACATGATAAACTCTCTATAAGGGCACACTATTTGTGGGGGGATTTGTTTTAGGTGAGCATGAAATAACAGTTAACACAATTGTAGCTTAAGAGAAAGGGGTACCATGTTTATTCAAGAAGCACAAAAATCTTACCTTTTCCTCCGTTTTGTTTTAGGGGGAGATGTCTAGCCCTGTGTTTCAGCCCTGGTGGTGGAGTACTTGTACTGTACATGTTATCTACAGTATATGTTGATTGGTATGTGATAATCCTCCAACTTCCAGTAAAGCAAAATGTTATTTACTGGGTATAAAACAGACTGTTCAGCTAATAGTTTCCCTATTAATTTGGTTATATCTTGGAACAAAAGCACAAAACAGATTTTAAGGAAATGTCTGCATTAAGAAACATTTCTGTTGTCTCAGTAAAAATGTTTCATTTGCATGTGCGTGCATTTGTTTGAAGACATGAAACCATTGGATATGTAGAAAGCTTTTTTGAGATGAAGTGAGAGAAAAAAAAAATGTGTAAAGAGACCCTGGTGGCATAAAAACTGCAATGCCTTTTCTTCATCTTGCTAGCTAGCTCTTCCTCTCATTCTCTGAATAATGGCCAATACTTCCAGTCATTTACATAATACTTTTCCAACACCTTTACTTTAGTCATCAATCACTGTACTTTCTCTCGGTCTATCTTTTGTCTGAGCATGTCTCTTTTTTATCAGGCCATGCACAAAAGATTAATTTCACAGTTTTTCTTCTTCCCCTTTCTTTCCCAGCAAGATACAAAGCTCAAGAAATGACACAAGCAAGATAATGAAAACAACAATGCAAGCATTTTTGTTCTTCCAGGTTGGATGCATAGATAGTTGCTTGACCTCGTTCTTTGCTTTTTTTCTTCTATAAATAGGATTGCATGGCTTTATGGATAAAGTCTTCTAAGGATATTGAGCTAGATATATATTTATATATTTAGAGAGAGCAAGGGATACATATGTACGCATTGTATACATATCATTTACTAGAAAATAATATTATTTATTACATTAGTAATTTTTTTACGTGAAAAAAAAAACACCAATAAAAAAACAATAATAATAAATAGAAATCAACACTTGCACAGAAACAACTCCTGCTATTAATCTAGATCATACAGAGGAAGGTGTAGAAAAGTTACATGAAAATGTTTCCAGTATTGTGCAGCTTCAGCAAAAAAAGATTTGTGATAACTAAATGACAAAGTCAGCTGGACCCCCCCATACCAAAATAGCACTATACTATAATATGTTAAAATATTAATAGATAGTAATAGATTTTACTAGGACCAGCAAGGTTCCCTCTCTGTAGTGGTCCAGAGAAAATATCCTCCCTGCTCTATATTCAACCCTAGACTATGGCCCATAAAATGTCCCTGATCACAGGCCTGCAAGTAAATTTGAAATGGCCGATAATTCCCTCCATTCCCTTACCCTCTCTGCCTCCAATCATGCATTATAACCACTGGCCTCATCTGCCCCACCAATCCCCCTCCAATTTTTCTGGTCCCATCCATCTATTCCCCACGCAACCCATTTTCCTGACCCCATATGTCATAGCCATGCACCCAAGTGATGTCATGGCCCACAGGTACTTGAAAAGAAAAAACGGGGTCACCCTACCCACACAAATTCTAAGCTCCACAGTACAGGCACCTCCTTTCTCCTGTGTTTCTTACTGCATGGAATACAGTCTCTTATACTTAGACGCCAAGGGTCAGCGTTTAGTATTTTTAGAGTTTCTTAAAACCACAAATAAACTCACAAAATCGAAAACTACTAATGTCATGGAATTTATCAAAAGAAACCAATAAAAAAATGCAAATGGAAAATAATGCGTTAAAAATATACGAATACCTCTAAAACCTTTTCGGACAATTCCACAAGAAAAAAATTTAAAAAACGTCCAAAAGTCCGAATTAATTTAAAACGGTCCAAAGGATCAACTTTAGTAAGACTATCATTCTAATGTTTTAGTAAAATTTTAACATACATTCTGAGGAGTACTGCTACAAAAAATACTTACATTTTTGCAGACATCAAGGGGGTTGTTTATCAAAGGTTACATTTTAGACCTTGTATGAAATTGAATGAACTCACAACTCGAATGGTTTCTAACTTAAAGGAACAGTAACACCAAAAACTGAAAGTGTTTTAAAGTAATGAAAATTTCATGTAGTGTTGCCCTGCACTGGTAAAACTGATGTGTTTGCTTCAGAAACACTACTATGGTTTATATAAACAAGCTGTTGTGGAGCAATGGCGGAAATTGAAAAACAGCTATATGACACAGGATAACTAATGGATAACAGATATCACCATTAGACAGACAGAGCTTATTTGCTATCTGCAGTGTAACCTGAGCCTTTTCTTCTTTGAATGGCTGCCCCATTGCTATACAGCAGCTTATTTATATAAACAATAGTAGCGTTTCTGATGCAAACACACCAGTTTTACCAGAGCAGGGCAACACTGCATTATATTTTCATTACTTTAAAACACTTTTATTTTTTGACGTTACTGTTAGTTTAAGAAAAAACTCTAATGGGAAAAGCTTGAATCAGTGAGTTCGGGGATAATAAACCAAAAACTTGGATTTATCGAGTTTTTTGCAGAAAAAAAACATCAAATTGTTCTAACTGACGGAGCAAATCCCTCCGAAAAAAACTCGGAAATCAGGAAATCTATTTACATCTTCAAATGGTTCAGGGGAACTCTGATATTGACTTTTACATGACCTTGACAGGTTTTCGGTGGTGTAATTTCGGATTCCAGCTATTACCAGGGTGGGGTATAATAAATCTCAAAAAGTTTTAGGTTTTTTTTTTTACTCTAAAATAAACTTGAAAACTCGAATTTTTCGTGGACAACAACTCAAACCTTAATAAATCTGCCCCCAAATGTCATATACAGATATGGTGTACACATAAATTTACTTTATTGTTCAAAGGGACAGTTTAATCGCAACCAAATAACATGAACAAAGTTTTTGGCTTTTTTCAGTCATTTTGGCATGCTCAAAAGATCGCCCAGTGTAAAATTTGCTGGAAATGTTATTAATTTTGAACTGCCTTCACCCAAAAACTGCTGCTGCTACCATGAAACAAACATCAGATTATTATTTATCAGTAAAAATCTCTAGAAAAATCAACCCTAATTTTACAAGTCTAGGAAATCTAGCACCCAAGATTTTTCTCTAGATAATTTCCCTATAGAATGATGCACTTGTGTTTTATTGCTATTCATCCCACTATAGCTATATATCTTGAGTTCCTTGCCGATGTCAGACCCTTCTTACTATATAGTTTGATAAATGTGTGCCTAGTTTATGTTACAGTTGTTTCTGTTAAGGTTAACCCATATAATTTTTTTGTAAGGAGGGAGCTATAAAAGGAGAACATTACATGATTAGCAAAATGACACAAGCAGAAGCAAATGTCACATAAATGAATATTTAATCTTTTATCTTTGAATGTACTGTGCTGAAAAACAATAGTGTTGCAATGCTTCTATTATTTGATATTTTTTTTCCCTGGCTATGTGCATCCTAATGTCAAGTTTGCTTTTGTAGTGGTATTGGCCTTTTTCATCATATTCATGAAGTGTCGGTCAATTTTCTTCAAAAGGGCCCACTTCTTTAAGTTGCCACATAGACAGACAGTAATAAATTCTACCGGTGCTCTGTGAAGGCAACATAGCTGCAAGCAACAATAAAAAGCAATGAGCTGGGTGTCACTAAGTAACTCCACTTTACACCTCATTTTCCTCTTTTTATTGAAGATTCAGTATATGAATTTATTAATGAACATACAGGCAATTGTTGAGAGGGGCAATTTATTTGGCATTCAGATGCTGTTTCCCTACATTGTATTTTTTTTCATGATTTTATGGTCAGGCATATCTTGTTAGACACTGGCCCTCCAGAAAAAAAAAAGCAGTCTACATAGCAACACCTTGACGTACTGTAGATGTACAGCTGCTCTCACTGTGGCTGCTTCACCTTTAGCCCTGTCTGTCTATTGCCTGCTTTCATTTTCTGCATTCATACATCAATAAGCTTTGCATGCTGACACCTAATTTTGCAGGCTACTTTGGTTTTAGAGGCCACGTTTTGCATATCACTACCCACCCCCTTCTGACATCTATTGCCTTTAAGGAGAAAAGAATAAAAATGAAAGAGAATTGTTATATTCTTCCTATCCGCAGTTTTCTTTTCTATTTACTAAAAAAATGAACAATCAGATCAGTGTTAATATATGCTTAAATGTGATTCTATTGAAATTATGTCTCTGTTTTTAAAAAGGTCATTTTGGCTTAAAATATTTAGCAATTATATATTTAAAGAAGTCATGAGTTAATTGAATTGTCTATGTTGAGAACCATATAGCTTTCTTTTTTTTCTGAAAGAGGGGGAATGCTTTTATAAAAATATATAATTTTACTCGTTTGACTAGTGTTCTTCTACAACTTAGGTATTTGATCATGTATTATTTGCATGCATTTATTGAATAGTATTGTACTTTTTATTATTGTTTTAAATACAAGTAATGTATTTAAAATGTACAATGGCTTTAGTACTAATTTAAGTCAAATAATTGACCGATCATCATGTCGATAAATCCAAAATATAATTATGGGAACTAGAATAGGCTGATCTAAAATTTGTATTCATAGAAGATTTAGACAAAGGCAATAAGATCCTCTCAGTCTGTAGAAATTCAGAAAATAGCCTTTCTTTCTTTTAAATTAGATCACACATGACATTATAAGCTAATATATACAGATCTACTACAGCTCAAAGATTTTGGTGAATGAGACTGAGAAAGAAAATTAGTAATGCCATATGTAATTTAATGAAAAAGCATGTGAAGCTCTGAGTTATCACAGTGGTTGAATAGATATTAAAATAACAGTTATGTTGTGCTTGAATTCACAAGGGCATGTTCCTTTTTAAACATTGAGGGAATCTACGCCGAGCAATTTTTCAAAGAGTAAAACTGGAAAAGCTGCATTTTGAATATAGCTTAAGTACTATACTGTGTAGTGGTGTTTATAAACAGAAAAGGAGGCTTATCTGAGAACTTAGCAGTGTAATTTGTGTTGTCAGACCAACCCGTACAAGTATATAGTTACATAGTTAGTTGCATAGTTAAATTGGGTTGAAAAAAGACAAAGTCCATTAAGTTCAACACCTCCAAATGAAAACCCAGCATCCATACACACACCCCTCCTTACTTTCCCATAAATGATATTAACCCATATCTATACTAACTATAACATTTAGGGGCAGATGTATTAAGGGTCGAATATCGAGGGTTAATTAGCCCTCGATATTCGACTGGCAAATTAAAATCCTTTGACTTAGAATATCGAAGTCGAAGAATTTTGCGCAATTCGTTCGAACGATTAGAAGGATTTTAATCCATCGAACGAAGGATTATCCTTCGACCAAAAAAAGATAGCCAAGCCTATGGGGACCTTCCCCATAGGCTAACATTGACTTCGGTAGCTTTTAGGTGGCGAACTAGGGGGTTGAAGTTTTTTCTTAAAGAGACAGTACTTCGACTATCGAATGGTCGAATAGTCGAACGATTTTTAGTTCGAAACGTTCGATTCGAAGTCAAAGTCATAGTCGAAGGTCGAAGTAGCCCATTTGATGGTCGAAGTAGCCAAAAAAACACTTCTTTTTTTCTTCTATTCCTTCACTCGAACTTAGTGAATGGGCCCTTTAGTATCACAATAGCCTTTGCTATAATGTCTATCAAAGAAATCATCCAAGCCACTCTTAAAGGCATTAACAGATGGCAATCTGTTTTTTTTTTTTGTATTTTGTTGTATTTTTGACCAGTTATAGCAACTTTTATGTGGAAATCCATTATTTAGATTATCAAATTTAATGCCTGAAAACTCAGAATTTTTCAGATTAATGCCCAACAACCACTAATTATTCAGATTATCATATGAAACCCAGTGTAAATTATGGTATCTTCCAGTTGTAAAAGGGACATCTGCCATTGACTTTTATATGACGTTGATAGGTTTGCAATGGAGTATTTTTGGATTCGGACTTTTAGCAGCCTCGAGGTAAACAAAATCTTGAAAAATTCTAGTTTATTTTTCCACAAAACATTTGTGTCTTCCCCTTTAAAACCCCAACCAGAAAAATTTGGGTTTTAGCTTATAACCCCCTAAATGTTTTTTTGCAACTTAAGGTATGGTGAGTCAAATTACTAAAAGACCCGAACATTCGGTGTAATAGATAACACACCTGTACTTAGAAATGTAAAAAATTTGGATGCTTAAATTTAGCTTACAATCTATATATTTCAACCCCCCAAATAAATTATTATTTTCTGTTATCTGTGCCTCATTTGATTATACTGCATACCCTTCCTGCTTATGTTATCAAATCTAGTGGCAACCATCCATGGCATGATTGATTCCTGAAAATCACAAAATACAGTGATTTGTTAAGGGGGCAGATTGGAGTTTGGAAATTTGGATTTTTTTTCAAATAGAAAAAAACTTGAAAACATGACATCTAAAATGAGTGCTTACTTATGAAAAACTCAAAAACGATCACTTAAATACATGAAGTTTAATGCAGTGAAATACCATTCTACCCTTCATCTTCAATAAATTTGCAAAGTTTCTCTGGATTAGAGCTAACAAAAACAAGCACATACAAAATAACTGACTTTACCACACATTTTGCATGTAGAGAGACAGGATTTTTAGTGGTTTTTAAAAAGTGAGCTGTAAAACATATTCTAGGCAAAAGGAGCAACCCCCCCCCAAGGCAGTGTTTGACATGTCATTCAAAATCTGACTCCCGAGTCCCAACTTCTGCATGATGACAGAATCAAAAGTGATGCTGAGAGGGGGATAGTGAACTTCTCTATCTGAAATGGTAAAGAATTTAGTATTGTTATTGATTATATTTAAAAATACCTTTAATTTTGAAATAGTTCCCTTTAATAGCCATAAGAGATGTTTTTAGTGGAGAAGAAAGCTTCTTAATGGAAGGAATATCTCTGATCTTTTCAGCTGACAAACTGAGTGACACAGAAGTAGGTTGAAAGGGTCAGGGAACCATGGCTTCCTGGTCAAATTTAGACACTTTCACAGACTACAAACTTATGGATGCATATTCTAGTTTGAGCTTCCTGATTTATATATCAAGATTAAGAGATCTTTAGTATCTGAGAAACAATATATTACAGCCTAAAGAAACAGAATCTATTGTCAGCACATTGTCAGTGGTAAAAAGTTGCCCACCTTGCCACTGATGCAAGAACCTCAAGCCTTGTATTAGAGAGACAGCAGAGGACACAATTAGGTGGAGTCAAATTTGTAATCTTCCAGGACTTTCCCTATGGAAACAGAACAGTGTCCATATGCATTTTAATATTGATTGCTGGGAGAATCTGACAACAAATGATCTCCACCAAATTCAGGAAAAGCAGAGATGCTCTGGAAGTCCTAGTAATTTATGTAAATAACTTCTGGCATACATTCTTGCTGAAGCCTTCATGAAGACAAAAGAGTGACTACAGAGACTCTGAATGGGAGTGTTGAAAATTGTGAGTGTTCAACTAATTGTCTGAAGTACTATCACATTAAGAAATTTATGGCATGATCAGAACAACCACAGTGGATTGTATTGTCTCCATAATATCTAAAAAAAAAATAAAAAAGGCAAATCAGAAAAAAAGTCATCTGAGGATTTATAAATGGATTTTTTCCTTAGAAAATCTTTCACTGGGAATGAAAAATCTGAGTTTGTACCCTTTTGGCCTGGAATCACAAAAGAGGACTAAAGTGGGACTGCTGAAAGATGAGCCAATTCCTCTGCCATGTCAGATGACTCTTTGATGAACGCCTTATAAAGACTAGGGATGTAGCGAACTGTTCGCCGGCGAACTAGTTCGCGCGAACTTCGACTGTTCGCGTCCGCCGAATGTTCGCGAACGTCACGCGACGTTCGCCAATTGGTGTTCGCGTTCGATTCGAAGTAAAATTTCGTTCGACCATTCGACCATTCGACCATTCGATCGCTAAAATCGAACGATTTCCATTTGTTCGAACGATTATAAGCATTCGATTGAATTAAAATCATTCGATCGAATAGCTTCGATCGTTCGATTCGAACGAAAATCCTTCGATCGTACGAATAAAATCCTTCGATCGTTCGATCGAACGATTTTATCGAGCGTTCGAAGTTCGCGAACTGTTCGCGAACTGTTCGATTTTTTGCCGGTGTTCGCGAACGGCGTTCGCGAACACATTAACGGCAGTTCGCTACATCCCTGATAAAGACTTTGGTTTCTAGTTGGATGGTTTTAGCGATTAATGGCTCCTGGACACAAAAGGGAAATAACCTGGGTTGATCATATCTTCTGTATAACAATTGACTGTATGTTAACATACTTCACATATCTGTGCAAGTTGGCTTCTCTCTGTCCAATATTTAATTCCTGAATGCTGAGTGCATGACTTTTTTTGCTGAACTGTTAACAATGGAGACTGTGGACCTCTTTATGACACTACCAAGAAATGGTCAGATTTGCAAGAAAAGCTGTCCTCTTCATTAAGACTCACTACTTCACAAACTGCTTTGACAAGTGCCCTCAGACTGAAACAGGTTGGAATGTGGCAGCTCTTCCCTTCATCTTTAGAAAAAAATCTTGGTAATGCTGGTCTTGGTAATGCTGCTTATGGGGCATATTTATTATGCTGTGATGGACGAAATTCTCAGAGAAAATAGTATAAAAAGCTGTGTTAAATGAATGGTGAATTTATCAAGGTGTGTGTAATTTTACACCATGCAAATGCCTGAGTTGCCGCCATTTTTTTACATTGTTTCTGGGGGAAGTCACTCTAAGAAAAGTTTACGCAGTGTTTTACGCAGTTTTTTATGCCGTTTTTTTTACAAAGCAAAGCCTGTCGATGTGTGATTTATTATACAGCTGTTTTCCCACAGCATAATAAATATGCACTCTATGAGTTTATGAACATCAGTGTTTTTTAAAATAAGGTCACTATATAAAATGCTTCTTCGCTATCTGGGTCCATAAATCCAATAAATATATGAAATCCTCCAATGAGAATGGTTCCAGATATGTATAAATCTAACACCATGTTCTTAAAAAGCATTTAGCACAGTTTGTCTAGCACTGAAAATATAACAGCAATCAACCTCTTGTTTGATTACAGTTTTGTAATGTTTCTGAGGTTTAAACTGTTCATAAAGACACAGAAGATGTGTGATTTGTTTTGCCTTTGAGAGCAGATGCTTAGCAGTCTGAACTGTTTTCTCAATCTTTCCATTTAATTGTGGATAGTTTGGACTAGAAGTTGTGTGCTGAAAGTCATAGGTGTTAGTGAATCATGCAAACTCTGCTGATGCAAACTGGGGGCCATTATCTGACACAAACTCATCTGGAATTCCATGTCTGGCAAATATTCATTTTAGTTTTTCTATGATATTATAAGTAGAAGTGTTTTTCATACATATTTCAAAGAATCGACTGTAATAATCCACTGCAAGAATATAGTTTACATTGTCTAACACAAATAGATCTGAAGCCACTTTTTGCCATGGTCTTGATGGCACACCATGCAGAATCTTTGGTTCTTTGCTGTTTGCTTCACAATGTTGTAAACAAAGTGGACACGTTAGTACAATATTTTCTATTTGTGCATTCATACCTGGCCAGTAGAATATATCCCGTGCTCTGTTTTTACATTTTTCAGCTCCCATGTGTCCTTGATGTATTTGTTTAATCAGTTCTGTTCTCATGGATTTTGGTACTACCAGCCTGTCACCTTTGCAGATGATAGTCCATAAGAACTAGTTCTTTGCGGAAATTCAAAAACTCTGCTGCTGCTGGAGGACAGGCATGTTTTGACCTTGGCCATCCATTTAATATGACTTTCCTCACTGCTGCTAGTTGCTAGTATGCTAGTAATAGCATACTATGACTTCGAATTTACTTTGATTCTAATTAAAAAATCGACTTCAATACTTCGCCAAATTAAACCTGTCGAAGTGCTATGTTAGCCTATGGGGACCTTCTATAGCATGTTTCTAAGTTTTTGAAGTTGAAGTAAAAATCATTCGATCGTACGATAAAATCCTTCAAACCGTTCGTTTCGAAGGATTTAATTCGTTTTCGAAGGATTTAATTGTTCGATCGTTTGATTTTACTTCGACCACAGAATAGCCAAATTCGATTAAAAAAAAGTTCTAAATTGATATTCGAATTCAAAGTATTTTAATTAGATGGTTGAATTTCGAAGTATTTTTAACTTCGAAATTTTGACCCTTGATAAATCTGCCCCCTAGTGTGCGCCACATTATATTACAAGTGTTACTTTTGGGAAGTCAGATATATGTATGTTATATAATAGCTGATGGCCTACTGGGAAGCAGCATTCTCACTGGTGAATATTCTTCTAAAATGTGTCTTATCAGGACAGATCACACTATAGCACTAGTCTGTATTAAAACTGTAGAAAAACTGCCACTGGTCAAAAGACGTGAACATAATCTATATACCTATTTTTTTCTGCAATAAATTCTGTAAAAAGAAAACCCCAGCATTGGTAGACCCTATATTAATTATCTTTTTTTTCCTTGGTATTTTATTCTTTTCTCTTTTCTTTACAATAACTTTTTTTCATAAGTATCAGAATGTCATGGATTAGGTTACTGTGTCATCAGCACTTAGCAATTATATTAAAAATTTCAGGCTAATGGTGGCCATTCTTATTATAAATGGGTATGAGGTGTTTAGTACTTCTCATCAATCTAAGTTGAATACAATTAACAATGTTGAATATATTGTTGCCATGTCATTGGCTGACCCTTTTACTCACATTTAGACCTTACTTTCATCTATCTTTTACCATTTCATTTTTATGCAGTCTCAGCAGATCTAATTCTTAAGATGCATTTCATCTAGTTAAATCATCTGATTGCCTTTGTATGTTGTAAATAAATCTTTGTGTGCAACGTGCATGTATTACTCATATTTAAAAACAAAGGTTAATACAATCATTATATTTCTAGACTTTAAAGGACATACATTTTTAATGGTAATGTATATACAAGTACAGTACTGTATACTGTACAAGGGTTATTTACTAAAATCCAAATGTATCTCATTATTTAAATAAAAAAAAAACTTGACCAAACTCCCATCCCAGATTTGACCTTATTTATTATTAAAAAAGCTCGATTCAATCAGTTTAGGTAAAAATACAATAAAATCGAATGAAACCCCGAATCGCTTGAATTTTAAGGTTTTTTTCTAGCTTTTTGCTTCATCAGGCCTTAATAAATCTTTAAAAAAGTTTTATTTAAAAAAAAAAACTGAAAAATTAGATTTTTGCCCCTAAAAGCCTGACCTGTTATTTAGTAAATAACCCCTTACATGTAGGATAATTTCTTAGACTTATACTGTACATTTTATTTACTATATGATGAAGAAACACAGATTAAAATTACTATACTACTATGATTTGCAATTAATTATACACTGGGGCAAATTTGAAAAGCATCTCTATTTTTTCCTGAATTATAAAAATGGCGACAAAAATATTCAAAACTTTAGATTTTAAAACCCTAAATTCAATATCAATATTGATCCATTTAAAAGGAAAAACACAAAAATAGCATTGTCCTCAGAATTTTAAACCTTATACCAGTTCTTCTTTTGGGGCTGTATGGTAATGAATAACTGAAACTTGGAAAACTTGCAAGCAACAGTCTGAGCTGACCCATGAGTACAGTACCTTCACAAGGTGGGCCCATAATTTTTTTTTACAGATTATGTACATAAATGTAAGTCTGAGCCTCTTCCTCTTCTCTTACATAAGGGGTTCTATAGTATAGGCCTACAATTACCTTGCCATTCCCTTACACCAGGAGTGCCCATTAGGGATGGGCGAATTTTTTTGCCTCGTTTCGCCGAAAAAATGACGCCCATAGACTTGTATGGAGACGTGCGTCAAAAAAAAAAGACGCGCGACAAAATAATTTCGCCGCGCGACAAATTTTTTTTGATGCCAATAGACTTTAATGGGCGCCTGCGACATTTTGCCGGCGAATTTTTGGCGAAACGAAACGGGTCAAATTCGCCCATCCCTGGTGCCCATACTTTACTACTTTTACAACTACTACTTTTACTACTACTTTTGGTCTACTTTTAGTGACATTGTCCCGTTATGATCTACATCCATAAAAGCATTGTTAGAATTCTGTTCCATGAAAAATATTACTTAAATAATGATTTATGGGAAAATGTGTATTGCTATATTTAACAAACAACTATTTCTTATCTAACCTTAACATAATAAATATCTGAATGAAAACCATGAAATAGGAGGGCGATTTAGACAAGTTGTTTGTTGACAGTGTCTTGAGATCTACTGATCACCAGCTAAAGGTCTACTGGTAGATTTTGACAAACCCCTGCCTTACACTCTGTGAGGATTTCTACCTATAAGGCTTCAGCCTTCTCATTTTCATCACAAATCCTTCATTTTTGCTAGGTTTCAACTAATGTTTAATGTAGAGACTGTCTCTAAACAAAAACACCCTGTAGAAAAAGAATACAGTTTGAATGCTTAAAGCAATTGACTCTTTTTTGGATGAATGGGCACATTTGTCAAAGCAGAAAATGTTCTGTAAATTCATTAAAACACTTTCCAGATTCTCAGGACAATTTTTCTGACAGGCAGAAAAGTGTAAGTAGCTATAATAGAATTAAAGTTGCTGTGGTGATAGTACCCTAATCTCTAATCTCACTTTCCTTCAGCATTTTGGTCTCTTTTTATGAAACATTGTCACAGAATTGCATATTGGGTAAATTTGATGTTGTTTTTAACATAATCAGTATTATTTATGAAGTTATTGACCATAATTACTATGATAATACACTGATACATTGACAATACTTTATTTATATTATGTGCGATTATATATTTAAAATCCTTGAATTTTATGGATAAGGGATCTTCCATCATGTGTATAGCCATACCTCAACTGGGTTATACCAAGTTAAGATTTTCCACAAAATGAGTTAAACATAAGGAACAGAAGCATTGGAAATGAGTGCAAAAATGAGTTGTCAAGCCAATCAGGGCTGACCCTGCCCTATACAAGGTC
Organism: Xenopus petersii; assembly: GCA_038501925.1. Classification (NCBI taxonomy): domain Eukaryota; kingdom Metazoa; phylum Chordata; class Amphibia; order Anura; family Pipidae; genus Xenopus; species Xenopus petersii. The sequence continues at coordinate 142,439,889 of CM076680.1, read as the reverse complement.
AGCCCTACTAAGAACCAGTGCCTGAGTAGTGGCCTTACTGAGAACTGTGGAATAGCCCCTAGCCCTGATTTCCTGCTCTGGCCCTGAACCTTGCCTTGTTTGAACATTACCTTGATTAACCTTACTGTCCTGTCTGCTCTGTTCTCCTCCCACTCCAGTCCTGTCTGCTCTGCTCCCTGGTCATTCTGCTCTGTTCCAGTCCTGTCTACTCTACTCTGCTCCCCGGTCCTTCCGCTCCAGTCCTGTTTGTGTGCTCTGCTCCCTGGTCTTTCTCTCCAGTCCTGTCTGCTCTGCTCTCCAATAATCCACATCCTGTCCTATTTGCACTACAGTCCTCTCGCTCCTATCCTATCCTATCTGCTCTGCAATCCTATCCTGCTGCTTTCCAGTCCTGTCTGCCTTGTCCTCCTGCTCCAGCCCTCATTCTTCACCCTGATCTGATACTTAGGGGCATGTTTACTAACATTGGAGATAAATATCTAGAGAGATTTCTGGAGATGTTGCCCATGGCAACCAATCAGCAATTAGATTTAAACAGCCACAGCCAAGTTAGAAAACAAAAGCAAAGATCTGATTGGTTGCTATGGGCAACATCTCCAGAAATCTCTCCAGATATTTATCTCCAATGTTAGTAAACATGCCCCTAAGTCTGCTCTTGTCCAGTCCTGTTCTCTTTGCTTAAACTGCTCTTTTCCAGTCCGACTCTTTGCCCTCATCATCCTGATCCTGTTTTTTTCCTCCATGTCCTGTAGGCACTAACTGCTCCTACCTAAAGGACTCACCTTCCCACCTCTACCTCCACAGTGCCCCCTACCTATCCCTAACAGGATTCATGTAGCTTAGTTGCTATCTTGTACAATTTACTGTTTTATTATTGCAGAGAAAAATGCTTTTTTTTTAAAAAAAAAAATGCAAAGTAAAAACAAAAATTATTTGTTTAAAATTGACTTTATGGGAGATGGTCTTCCAGCAATTCAGAGCTTTCAGGTTAAGGGGGGTTTCCGTAAAAAGGGATTTGCTGCTTTTCAAACCTCAGTGGTTAGTTTATACACCTTTACAACCCATTGTTCAATATGCTTAGTTACTGCACTGTCATTATCTATGCCACCCATTTCTGGCATTTTATATGTTACTGAAAAAGCACTCCAACAAAGTTTCATTTTAAATGGCTGGGCTCCAAGAATTTAAAATGGTCTTAAAAAGAAACATTCGACACAACTTCACAACTTCTTTGCGGTTAGCTTTATGTGTCTGTTCAAATGACTCGCTAGAAGTTATAAATTAGTATTTTTGATATCTTTTTTTCCTCACTTGACAACTACAGTTTTGGCCAGAGGGTTATACCAAGTTAAGCTTTTCCACAAAATGAGTTAAACATACTGCATCAAAAGTTCTTCAGGAACAGAAGCATTGGAAATGAGCGCAGAAATGAGTTATCAAGCTATGCTCCTGGGTAAACAACTTGCAAAGCAGATGTCAGTTTAGTAATGTATGATACAGAACATGCCTGCCTTAAATCCTACTGGATGAAATATGAATCTCTGTTCTTGGTATTTAATACTATTTTATGAGGTGCCATCTTACACAGACAATACCTGCTGTGTGTAATGCTTATGGTATATCCCCCCCACCCCAGAAAAAAACGCTAGTTTTTATTATTATTTTATAAATCTTTACTTTGCTACATGTCTGTTTCTTTTCTCTTGCAACTGGCTCCACTAATCCTTTGTAAAACAGGTAAGGAATGTATGAATGTGGTTAATAGCGTGTTTTGTCTAGGTTTGGACACCTACACCCACAATTGTGCAAAAAAAAAAAAAAAGCAAACTGAAAATCAAAATTTTTCAGACTGTTACAGAAAACAAATTAAAAATGTAACAAATATTTAGCCAGCAATGTACATATTTGTAATGTAATTAGCATCTGGCACAATAAATATCAGTATTTCTAGTATTTATTCTCTTCCCTGTTTTACCCCCTACTTCAGTTAACTTTCTGTTTTTCAGAAGACATATTGAAATCCTCTTTATTTTAAAAAAAGGAAACATAACTATGAAAATGCTCATAAATAGAGCTTTGAGGCTGAATATATTAAATAATTTAGCAACAAGTCATGAACATTTCTAAATTTAAGTATAAAAGTGCCTTTGACCATTTTTCACAGTATTGCATTTTGTTGAAATATTTAGCAACCTCATTAAGTGAATGGCTTTATTTTACATATTAATATCACTTGTGCTAGTTAAAATAAAGAAACCTTCGAGTGAGCAGAATTCTTCTGCATTTACCGTTAAGGAGATTTACATATGGAACTGCCCAATTATTCACGTTTTATTTATTTCTGGATCATCAACATCTATGTATCGTGTAGATATAGAATATTTAACAAAATTGTTCCTTAATGGACAGTATTAATATTCTCTGCCACTGTGTCATTTGCTAATGCAATTCACAAGACAGGTTCATTCAAATCTACAGTACAGTTCTTCCTATAAAGGACTTAATGAACCTTACATTTTTTGGAATACTATGCATTGGAAAATCTATTGCATATTCATTGTAAGATCTTTTTTTCTCTTTAACATTCAGCACTCTAGTCTACTTCACAAAAAGTAATGTTTAACAGTAAATGGTGACATTACAAATTGTTACTTTTGACAGCAGAAAGGAAAATACAATCAGGCTCACTGTACGTTTTTTTAATAGAGTGCAATAAAAAAGAATATAATAAAATGTATAAATGCTGCATATTGGAATGCATTAACTTTTGAAAATAAATTAGCACAGCAGAAAAATGCAGGTAAAAAGGTGTGTCAAGGTCACAGTTTTTGATGTTTGTTTCCTATAATTTTTCTTTAAATGCGCAGCCCAATGTAAAATTGCCGAAGTTAGTGGAGCAGGTAAATAGTAATTTTAATGAAAACATTCCATGTTTAAGCAGCTGACTGTGACAGTGTTCTCTGTGAAAATAAAAAAAAATGGTATTGTTGTACTTATTCACAAAACTGTCTGAATTGTGAAGGAAGTTTACTTTGTTTTGTTTTGTCAAACATATATTAATCAGGGTATAACCACTCAGGGATTATTTATCAACATTCCATTTCAAGTTTTTAATGTAATCACAGTTTTTATGGCAAAAATAGGGAATTCGAAGTTTCACAAATTTTCAAGATTTATAAAGCACAAAAAATTAAAATACTCAAAAAGTTGGCAAATTTGTGTAGAAGTCAATGAGACTTGTATTAGCAATGTTTCAATTCACTCTTTTAAAAATAGCTTTATTAATAGGGATGGGCGAATTTGACCCGTTTCGTTTCGCAAAAAATTTTCCGCCGGCGAAATGACGCTGACGCCCATTAAAGTCTATGGGCGTCAAAAAAAATTTTGTCGCGCGGCTAAATTTTTTTTGTTGCGCGTCTTTTTATTTTGACGCACAACTCCATACAAGTCTATGGGCGTCATTTTTTCGGCGAAACTAGGCGAAAAAATTCGCCCATCCCTATTTATTAAAATTATTGGGTAGAATGTGATTTTACTGATTTCAAGTTATTTTTTTTCACCCTGTTCTGTGATGAAATTTTGAAATTTGAGTTTTTTTAATAGGCACAAGATCAAGTTTTTTGAGTCTTACAAAATAAAAGAAATTGGAAAAATAATTTTCAAATTCAATTCTGATTAATCTGCCTTCAAATCCCATGACACTGTAGCATTTGTAATAACTGTAATAACATTTTATGTAAAGACATAGTGACCACACCACGTGAGAAAAACACGTGAGCACCAAAAACATGTTGCAAAACTCACAGAACTTTTTTCTGGAATGATAGCTTATTTGAGAAAAATATATTCCCAAACGTTTTACTCAAAAAAAAATTGCACATCAGCAAAATTCACATTGGTCCATTAATTTTCAATGAGGCCAAAAAGCTCTATTGTTTTAATGAACTGGAAAAATAAATCTAGTTGTTAGAGACAGTTTCCGTTGATCCATGCCAGTTTTTGCTTGCCTAGTTTTTTGCTGGTGACTTCTTGTGGTTTTATTTTTTGTGTATATTTGTGTTCAAGGTTTTTCAACTTTTGAAATGATCCAAAACATTTAAAGAAACAATGACTTTAATTAAATTACAATGGACATTTGTGCAGTAGAAGACAAATTATTGCTTTATGTCTTTATAATCAGGCAACAGAAGGTAGGTGTAGTGAATTATTTCCCTTGGTGTTGTACAGCAAAGTAGCAAATCACTACCAATTCCTATTTATCACAAACTGCACAGAAACTCCTGTTCTATGCAATCCAACATGCGTGTATTCTAAAAATGTTTAGTTTGTTTTATAACAGGACCCTGCAACCATATAAAAACATTGATTTTGGGCCACCATTCTTCTAAACTAATTTAATTTATTTATAGTTGCAACATTTGTGCCTTTAAAGAAATCTGGTAATTGGCATTCTAATCTTAATTCCCAGACACATTGTAAGGTGTGAAAGCAAAAATTTCAAAGTTATTATGCAAGACATGGCAAAAATAAAGCCTTCAGTGATATGTGATTACAGCTATTGGAAGGTGATAAGAATTCATTCAAAAGTCCTAAAAGGCATGAAAAGCTGAAAAAGCATGAGAAGCTTTGACCAAGTCAAAGAGAAAAACAGTAAAACTTTCTACAAAGTATTGTATTCTATGTAGACAAAAATATTAAATCACAATGTTGGTCAACAATAATATAGGCTATTATTTTCCTATATTACATATGTGACAAATGATGTTAATTTTATAGGAACAGCAACAATTAATAATTTAACTGTTGATAAGGGCCAACGTGCAAAGTGTCCCAGCTACCATTTAAGGTTAGATCTACTGTTTATGATGGGCTATTGCAATGGAATTTTCCTTAAGCCAATCCATTTGACTTAAGCTTTTTAAATAATGCATGTATACATTTATAAGCCCATGCCCATGTTGCATCAGTTTTATAATATTTACAATCTGAAAACAAGTAACAGTTTAGGGATCCTTTCAAACTGTTTCATATTGGATCCAGCAGTTACATTATTTTGGTTTATTTCTTTAACCATCAAGCACCCTCCATAAAAATGCCCTTAGGCTCCCCATTGCATGCCAGGATTGTCTATTATCTCTATTATTAGAGATACTATGCTAAAGTTATTTGCTATTTGGAAATAAAAACTGGAATGTTAACAGGTCCTTTATTAAATAAAATCAGATGAACTAATGAGATTGCATGTAAAATCTAATATATTATGGTATCTTTTCATTATGGAAAGTAACATGTATATACTCTACATATGAAATCCACTATCTGGAAACCCATTATCCAGAAAACTCTGGATTACAGGAAAGTCATCTCCCATAGACTCCATTTTAATCTAATAATTAAAAGTTTTATAACATATCTCCATTTTCTCTGTAACAATGAAAAATTTGCTTGTCCTTGATCACAACTTAGATACAATTAATACTTACTGGATGCAAAACTTGGTTTATTTAGGGGGTTATTTACTAAAACTCAAATTAATCTTATTTTTTATTAAAACAAAGTTGACTAAACTCCCATCCATGAATTGAACTCATTTAAAAACAATTCTAATTGAAAAAGTCAGAGCGAATAAACATCTCAACAAATTTGTGTGCCAATTTGAATCATACGATTGAAAACTCAACTTTATCGGATTACCCAGAGCATATGAAGATGTCAACAAACAACTTTAGGGACATCTGCCATTGATTTCTACATGACCTCGAGAGGTTTAAGATGGAGTATTTTCGGATTCCGATATTTAGAAGTTTTTGGATATAAAAATTTGACACTGGCTTTTGTGCAACAATATGAAAAAGTTGCAGTTGTTGCATTTTGTGGTTTTCACAACTTTTCTTTTCCTGCTTTTTCGGTTTGGATCTTTTAATAAATTTCATGACATTCCTGGTTTTAGAGAAAGTGAATTTAGTTGTGGTTACAAAAATGTCTAAAACCACTAAAGTGAGACTGTTTATGAATAGGCCTCCTAGTGTAGTAGTAAATACTACAGTCGACCAGAGGTAATGTAAAAAATCACAGACATGTTTTAAAGAAATTGTCAACATGGGAGCCTTTTTTTTTATTGAAAATGCATTTGTAGCCTAGTGGATAGGAGGTCCTCTAACAACATAGAGCACATGTATATTATACTGAGCGGAAAATGTATGAATGATTTTGCCTTCCCATTGACTCCAGTGCAATTACATGAACAGGTATAGAACCCCATCGATAAGAAACCATTACCTTTATGGCAAGTCCAGTGATGTCAAAGCTGCCTGTCTAAACTATCAGCTGTCATGGAAACAGTTTTATATTGCCATGGAAGCAAAAAAACTCTAGATGATTGAATAAGGAACACATTACAGATGCATAAAAAACATAAAAAGGAAACAATGACATTTGTACTTACGTATCTTGCACAGTAATGAAGAACTATGTACGTTTTGGATTTTGTGCAACTTGCATGTTCTGTTATTGAATTAAAACATGTTCTAATAAACAAAAATAAAATTATGAATGGTCAATGGTATTTATGCACCAATAAATGGTCAATAAACAACACAGTTTGTATATTATGTGTTAAATAATCCTATTCAAAAGTGAAATGTGTAATAATCTGATATGATGATATACTGTGTGTCCATAATTATTCTAGATGCTTGAATACACAGCTTGTTATTAGGGATGTAGCGAACGTCGGAAAAAAAGTTCGCGAACATATTCGCGAACTTGCGCAAAAATGCGAGCGGTTCGCGAACGGTTCGCGAACCCCATAGACTTCAATGGGAAGGCGAACTTTAACATCTAAAAAAGACATTTCTGGCCAGAAAAATGATTTTAAAGTTGTTTAAAGGGTGCAACGACCTGGACAGTGGCATGCCAGAGGGGGATCAAGGGCAAAAATGTATCTGAAAAATCTGCCTGTGTGTGCTTGGAAGAGATAGTGTACTACTAGGAGCAACAGATTAGCACACCAGTCCCACTCCCCAACACTGCTAGACTAATAGCACTGGGCTCTTATAGTAGTAGTAGTAGTAGTAGTAAAACAACAAAAAAATAAATAAAAGCAGTCCTTACAAGGACTACTGTTATTGCAGCAGTCAGCAGATGAGATCAGAAGCAGGACAGCTGCCCACTGCAGCTACATACAGAGCACTGCAGTAGAAGGTAGATTACTAGCCAGCAAAGCTACCTAAGCTTAAATGTCCCTCAAACCCCTGCAGACTTCTGTCCCTCCAATAACAGAGCAGTATCAAAACGATTACTAGCCAGCAAACTTTCAACTGTCCCTGAAATCACTAACAGGCAGCAGCTCTCTCCCTACACTATCTCTTCAGCACACACAGGCAGAGTGAAAAAACGCTGCAGGGCTTCGGTTTTTATAGGGAAGGGGAGTGGTCCAGGGGAGAGCTTCCTGATTGGCTGCCATGTACCTGCTGGTCTGGGGTGAGAGGGCAAAAAAAAGCGCCAACAATGGCGAACCCAAAATGGCGAACGTCGCGCGACGTTCGCGAACTTCCGGCGAGCGCGAACACCCGATGTTCGCGCGAACAAGTTCGCCGGCGAACAGTTCGCGACATCTCTACTTGTTATTAAACAATCATTCTTATTATAGACATTCATACACAACACTACTGTAGATCAAACAAGACTTAAGAATGATATAAAAACAATATATTCTTCTTGATATATTCTGTCTATTAATTTACAGCGGAAATGCGAAATGACTGTATATGTCACTGAAGTTAAAAATCTTGAAAAGGATAAACTTTCTATCCACCACATAACCATGCTTACTATTGGAGGTAAGCCATTTACAGGAGACCCAGGAACCAGTTTTTTAACCATTCTGTCAGATTTTCTTACTTCAGTTATCCTTTGTTTGTCATTTATTTGCCCTTTTTCCATTGGCATCCATCCCACAACCATGTCTGGGTGCACTTCATATACTTTCTAGTGATGGGCTGTAGGATTTATTATATCTGTTTTTTACCATATCACTTTCTATGGATATCTAGCTTAATATTATAGTATAAAGTCTTAGTTGGTACTAAATTACAACTTCCATCGCCTGTCACTTCAGTTTTTATGAACTACAGTTTGCAATATTTTTCACCATTTATAATAGCTGAGTATTTTGCATGCTTATAATTGCTTTTCACATTCATATCTCTATATTACAATTCAGCTCCTGAATTGACCCATTAACAAAGGCAGACGGTAAGTACAGGTCTCCCTAGCACATAGCGCCTGTTGGTGTTCCCTATTTTACACATCTAAAAGCTAGGGGGCAGATTTACATAGGGTCAAATATTGAGGGTTAATTAAGCCTCGACATCCGACTGCTGAATGCAAATCCTTCGACTTCGAATATCGACGTCGAAGGATTTACCGCAAATAGTTCGATCGAGCGTTCAAAAGAAAAATCCCCATAGGCTAACATGGCACCTTGGTAGGTTTAAGGTGGCGAAGTAGGGGGTCGAAGTTTTTATTAAAGAGACGGTACTTCGACTATTGAATGGTCGAATAGTCGAACAATTTTTAGTTCGAATCGCTCGATTTGAAGTCAAAGTCGTAGTCGAAGGTCGAAGAGCAAATTCGATAGTCGAAGTAGCCAAAAAAAACATTCGAAATTCAAAGTTTTTTTTCTTCTATTCCTTCACTCAAGCTAAGTAAATGGGCCCCTAAGTGCTCAAAGTTGGGCCTGTCTAACCAGAGTCCACATGTCATTACTTTCTACACTCTCCACTTCCTTGACTCACTCCTAAGCAAGACAGTAGTTAGTGAGATCCATGTTTGACTGTTTGGGACATCAAAGGGGAGGCCTATATGCTTCCCACAGCCCCCCCCCCATGAAAACAGAATTGTCAAATGCAGACATGTCTGTATTCATGGGAAAACACAGGTTTCTGAATTTTATTCTTGACCACCTTCACCAAAGGCTGCAATTTGTAAGGAGTATGTATGGAGCATATCAAATCATTTCCATTTTAGTACTTGCACTAATAAAGACCTTTAATTTCTTTCCCAAACCTGCCATTTTACATACATTATGAAAATTACAGTAGAATTAGAAATTTTTAGTTAATGGTTCGGTACTGCTATACGCGCAAATAACACACTGGGGTAAAGTCACTTAAGGGGAGATATGACAATTACCCATAAATATAGGGGAAACACATAAAAAATTCTCTAATGCTTTATTTACCAGTAGGTCCTTCCAGCAGACACAAGGACATCCTTTCAACTTATAAGAAAGGATATTCCATATTATTATTTACAGGTGAAGCCACTTATATTTGTGAGTTAAATGCGTCGTGACTCAGGGTTAATTGAAGAAACTGTGTTATCTAAAGTCATCTTAACTCATTTAATGCATTTAACCTTTGCATTAGCATACCAAAGCACCATTGTTCACAATGGTGAATGCTCTAATTAGATGGGATGTTGTGACGCAGTTTTCTGTGTTAAATGAGATAAATGGGATATCTGTGATTAGTTATTCTGTGTCAAACAGACAAACCAATGTGGCTGCATCTGTAGAAGGGTTTTTTCTTTTTATACTGGTTATACTGCCAGAATAGAAGTGGAGTAACTATGGAGGAAGCAGACTCTGTGGCCATGGGGTGGGGATGAGGGTACAGGGGTTGTGGGTTACATACATTATTTTGTGTTTTGCTGTTCACCTTGGTTGGGCAAAGTATAATGAGAGAAACATGAAAAATCAAATAGTGGAACACATGATGGACAAGAAAATGACCTATAGACAATACAAGAAAAAGTGGCCTAACAACATGTGTTTCTAATATTCTTTTCTTTGCTTGGAGATATTTTATATATAGTTGTAGTTGGGATTTGATCAAAAGTTACCCTGGCTGTGCTTTAATGGAAATCTAAACACTGTTGCTCAAAAACATTTTACTCAAATTCTGCTTGACTACTGGACTCATTTACAACATGGAAGAGTGACAGTCTGGTGACAGGGCTTTGAGCTTTCTGAATTGAAAGGAGAGTAGTGGGGAGTTGCAGACCAATGTCCTGAAACACACAAAATAGCAAGCCAAAGGACTAAATGTCAGACACCAAGATAGGTAGCAGAGGTAGCTAGTCAGGAGCAGGCCCAATGATCTAATAAGAGTTTATGCCTTATATTGGTACATACTGAGCCTTATGTTCTGTTGCTCCCCCACCGCCCTGGTAATGTATCATTGAGGGGCAAATTTATTTAGGGTTGAATTGAAAATTCAAATTCGAATTGTGAATTATCCAAACTGGATTTGAGTTTTAATTCGGAGAAACTCAAATCAAGTTTAGTCAAATTCGATTCGAACTCATATGAATTTGAAATTCAACCTTTGATAAATGTGCCTCAAAGTGTAGACATTTATAGGAACAAAAAGGCTTAAAAGCAGAAAACCATTCCTTGCGAATGAGCATTTATTGTGCCATTCCACCCCACAAAAAATCATGGGTCATCTACTCACTTTGCAGGTCATGTATGAAATTGTGAGCCACCTACAACTATGCCTCTTTCATGCCCCTGTTTCTCCAGGGTTTGTCCACTCTGTAGTTCTGCCACTGAACAGACCAACTAGTCAGTAGAAAAGCACACTGAAAAACTACAAAGGCGAAACTACAATTGTGTAGTGAACTGTGGTCCTGCAGTCCTATATTTGATTTTAGCACCATATGGTGTCACACAGTGTGATGACACTACAAGAAAAAGAATTGTATATATGCACGCTATGTATTTAAAAAATAGAAATGTAAAATATAGAGTAGAACCCCGATTTTACATTTCTCAAGGGACCGTTGAAAAAAAAGGTAAAACTAGAAGTGATGGACGAATTTATTCAGCAGGCGCGAATTTGTGGTGAATTTGCGCGTTTCGCCACCAGTGAATAAATTCGCGAAATGCCGGCGAAAATTTGCGTCAAAAATTCACCGGCGTCAAATCTTTTTTATCGAAAAACGAGACGCCGGCGCAGTTTCGCTAATTTTTCGCCATTTCGCTAATTTTTCAGCTAAGCAAAACGGCGCAAATTCGCCCATCACTAAAAACTAGGGAAAACGTTATATGAGAGAAATGTGTTAAGCACACGGTAATGTGTAGGAGTCTTGTGTGTCCCTTTCTCTGCCTTCCTGGACTGCTTCTTTCCCATCATCTCCTACAAACTACTTTGCTTGGTTTGCCACGGTCTTATCTCCTGGTCCCTTTAGCCTGCCTCTCCAAACTAATTCTAATTCTCCCCCCCAACCCCTCTCCTGAACAGTGGCGCTTCTATTTTCTACTCACAATCTTGTGCTCGGGCCTCTTTCTCCAACTTTAGCCAGCCTTTCTTCCGAAATGGCTTCTTACAGACTCCGCCCCTCCTTCTTCAATTCAGCAGCAGCTTCCCTTTCCTCATTGTGTTCTTTTGCCCCTGTCCCTTCTGCTCCTGCAGCACAGCACCTCCCTATCAGTGTGTCACGACACATACACGCAGCATCCATATAGAATTTTTACAAGTAAGTGTGTGAACGCTGCTGTAAAAGGTTTTTGTAATAAAATCTAATGGTTCGCAAGGGACAGGGCTGATTTACAAACGTAACAAACAAGTGAGGAACCGGCACACAGAGTAGGATGCAAAAGGGGATATAAGCCTATGTGTTTATTGTGTCAAACAAAGCACAACATTTCGGGGGCTGGCCGCTTCGTCATCACCTGATGAAGGGCCAGCCCCCGAAACGTTGTGCTTTGTTTGACACAATAAACACATAGGGGTATATCCCCATGTGCATCCTACTCTGTGTGCCAGTTCCTCACTTGTTTGTTTCCTCTGGCTCCAGGGGAGTGCGTCTCCCTAGAGGGCTGAGCAGCGGACAATTCCTTTACAGGAAGGCCAGGGAGTGCATACAAAATTTACTTTGAGAGTGGGTAAAGACAATGAAAAAGAAAAAGGCTAGACAATAATATATATGTGTAGCCCCTTTAATGGACATCAAATGAATATTGTTGTTGTTTTTATAATGTATTGTATTTGTAACTGTTTTTTTGTCTGAGTTTTTTTTTTTTTTTTTTTTTTCTTGTGTACTTACTTCTGTCTTTTATCTGAAAAAAAAAAGGAAAAATTTATTAATAAAATATAAGTTAAAAAAAAAAAAAAAAAAAAATTTACTTTGATTTACAAATGTAAAATCTGGGAAATTAATACATAAAACCTGGGAATAGAGCCCATAGGAATACATTAAAATTGGCGGGATGAAAAAAAATGGCGTAAAAGGTGGGAAAATGTTAAATCCATAGATCCGTGTATAAATAATATTAACCCTGACTAGAATGTAGATACTATGTTCTTACATGGAAAAGACCCCACTGCCAAGCTCGTGGTACCTACGTTCTTGGCTGGAAAGGGCCTCTCTCTGCAGAGAGCTCCAGTGCGCTCCCCAACCTTTAGGCAATGAGTGGGGGGAGTGGAGGGGGAGGCCACGCGGGTCCTGCGATGCAATCATCGTAAGACCTGCCTTCAATTATGCAAATACCTGTGTGCAAGTCTTTTGAGTCTCCTCTCTGCCTCTTCCAGCTAGCGACCTGCTGCGTGGACTCTGGTTTAGGACACCCCATGGCTGCCAAGGACCCTACTGGACTTCAGAATCGTAAGTAGCCTTTTTTTTACACTTATACACACATTTATACACAAATGCATGCATGTACACATAACACACATTTTACTAAAGTTAGCTTTATTCTTTTTCTTTTCAGATTTTTTTGCACTTTTGCACATATACATACATACTCACATACTCCTGTACACACATTCACATACCTTTTAGAAATATACACGCATGCATACACAAACATACGCATACATTTTTTCTTACTTTTCATTTTATCATTTTATCATTTTATCATTTCGCTTTTTGTTTTTCCCCTAAAAATTATAGATTTCACAGTGTTACTATTGGATCAAGCATTCTGACCACTAACCACACTGTCAGATCAGTTATTTTGTTATTTCTTTGATTTTCCTGATTTTATTTTTGTGATTTTATTGCAGTTTAATGCTTGCATTGTTGTTCATCATGTTTTATTTAGTGTAGCTTTGCAGTATGATATTTTGTAATAAAAAAAATTTTTTGCCATTGTATTGGTCAGAATGTGTACTTTACAAAAATATATGGTTTTGGGGGGTCTTTGTGCTGTTAGGATGGTATTGTGGCACAAAATACGCAGTGGGGAGCTTTGTTCACAAAAGGTGAAAAGCGTAGTTTTGCAGTATGGTAGTTTGGAGTATAAAGATATAATTACCTATTTTGGATTTGTTTGTATACTTTCCAAACATATATGGTTTTGGAGGGTCTTTCTGCTGTTAGGCAGTCTTGTGGCCCATAATACACAGTCGGGGAGCTTTGTTCACAAAAGGTGAAAAGAGAGCCGAGAAAAATCATATGCACTATCTTTATTTGGGGTCCAGACCTGCCAGCTGCTTTGGTATATCTATGCATATTGGGCAAAAAATTGTTGAGTAGACCCTTGGCATGAATATTTAGGGAGTTTTACAATTGTATGTAAGAAATTCGGCGAGATAATTTTCAGAAATGTCATAAAAATCACTGCTTTTAGCGTAGCTTTGCAATTGAGTAGTTTGGAGTAGAAAGATATACAGTAATTAACCATTTTGGATTCGTCAGAATGTGTACTTTCCAAAGATATATGGTTTTCAGGGGTCACTATAATTTTTTTGTACCTTTTATCCCACATAATACTGGCAGTGTTTATAAATAAGTATGCACAAGCTAGATTCTGGGATCTTTACATGCAATGTACTTCGATAAACCTATGTACATTGGGCATCAAACTGTTCAGAGGACCCCAGGCTTTCATATTTGGGGTGATTTATCTTAATACCTAATAGTATGTGGGAAATAAGATGCTGCAGGGTGGAAGTTTTGAGGTGATTTTTGGAAATGTCACCAAAATTGGCAAATTTAGGAAGGGTTTGCGGGTTGGTGCTTTGTAGTAGAAAGACATGCATATTCAATTTGGATTCGGGGGACAATGTATTTTCTGAAAATATATGGGTTTCTGGGGTGAACATATTTTTTCTACCTTTGTCCACCCCAAAATGATGTGAATTTGTTAATTTTGCAGTTTCTGAAATGACAGATCATATGGGGGGTCTTTATTTTGGGGCCCCTATATGCCATGTGCTTAGGTAAACCTATACATATTGGACATAAAACTCCTCAGCAGACCCCAGGCTTTCATATTTGGGGTGATTTATCTTGATACCTAATAGTATGTTGTAAATAAGATGCTGCAGGTTGGAAGTTTTGAGGTGATTTTTGGAAATGTCACGAAAATTGCCAAATTTAGGAAGGGTTTGCGGCTTGGTGATTTGGAGCAGAAAGACATGCATAACCAATTTAGATTTGGGGAAATGTGTACTTTCCAAGAATATTTGGTTTTCTGAGGTGAACGTACTTTTTTCTACCTTTGTCCCCCCCAATGATGTAAATATGTTGATTTTGCAGTATCTGGAATTACAGAACTGATAGTTTGTATTAGGGGTCTACATTTTGGGGCCCCTATATGTCACATACTTAGGTAAACCTATAAACATTGAGCATCAAACTGTTCAATGGACTCCTGGCATACCATATTTACATAGGTACCTAATGATGTGTGGGAGATATGATGCTGTAGATTGGAAGCTTTGAGGTCAGTTTTAAAACAAAATTTACCAATTTCTATAAAAAAATATATAACTTTAGGAAAGAATTGCAGCTTAGTAGTTTGGAGTAAATAGATATATTAACCCATTTTGATTCTCCAGAATCTGCTCTTTCTAATAATGCATAGTTTTCTAGGGTAAACCCTGGAAATTTGGTAGTGCACAGTTTGAAAATTTTGATCTATACAAATGAGAAATCCTACTATACTATATATATATATATATATATATATATATATATATATATATATATATATATATATATATATATATATATTTATTTGGTATTGATGCATCCTGAGACATAGAACTTTCCAAATTGCCCGTGTTCTCATACATAAAATACATTATGTTTCTGATATATGTGATTGTACTATGTGAAACATGATTTTTTTAAATTTTATTACACACTTAGAAGTCTATATTTTTTTACAGAAATGGAATTACACCAACATTTTGAGAGCTCAGGTTGTCCTGAAAATGACAATATATTATTTTCTTGGGTAAAAGAACCCCACAAGGAAAGGCCCTTAAAGTGAAAGAATACAAAATGTTCAAACATGGTCTGGCAAGTACCAAATTAGCCAAATTGGCTGGCAGTGAAAGGATTAACTATAGTTTTAAAAACAATATTAGAATGAAAATATATTTGATCAAAGGGCTTAGGTGAAATAGTTAGCATACCAAAAAATGTTTTAAATGGTAAATATGCTTTTAGCCTTGCTAACAATCTTTTACTGTTTTATTATGAATTTCCTACCAGACATTATCATCAGAGATTAATTGCAACACTTTTTTTCTACTCACCCACCGAGATAAATTGTTAGAAACCAATTTGCTAATTACCCTTGGTCCTGGCACACATCTAAATTGTTCTTATGTCAGAATAAACTAGTAAGACAAAGGATATTTGTTTATACTGGAAATGAAAACAGTGCATCCTGGGAGACACTTTATGAGTTACTGAAAGATTAATTATAATAAAACTTAGAGATCTTTGTTTATCATATATAATAAAGTAATACAAAAATAATTTATTTAAAGAATGACAAATTAATATCTTTCTTACAAGTTTCAGATTTCCTTTTACAAATAATTACCTACCCTTTCCTCGTAATTTTAATAATTGTTGAAAAAAATGTTTTTTTACCCAGTGAATATATATCACTTTTCTATAAAAATGTGTATGAATTAGTATATCATCATAAAAAAACAATGAAGTACATAAAAAGCTTGTCATCCCACTATTGATGGGTGAATTTTTCCTGTTTCAGTTTGCCGAAAAATTAGCGAATTTCCCGCATAATTCGTGTAATGTCAAAAAATCATGAAATCGGAATGCTTCGCAAAAAAATCGTGAAATTCTCACATTTTCCAAAATAAAACCGTTAAAATCTGTAATTTCCACGAAAAATCGTGAAAATCAGAAATTTATTCTGGCGTCCAAGCTGACGCTGGCGTTAAAGTCAATGGGCGTCGGTGAATTTTTGCAGGAGATTTGCGAATTTATTCGCCAATGGCAAAAAGAGGAAATTCACTGAAAATTCGTGCCAGGCGAATTTATTTGCCCATCACTACATCCCACATGTTGTGGCACAGTGTCTGAGAAAACACAAGAGGAAAGGAACATGTTCTAAGAGACACGCCATCTGGATAAATGTAAGATGACTGACTTATTACAGGAAAACAGGATTCTCACCAGTGTGTGACTTTTGTTTTCTACGAAAAAATTCAAACTCAACCATTTGGTTAGAGTTGTTTCTTGAGCTTTATACTGTGGTATTTAAAGCCTATACTGTAAACCGAAAAATCTTAAAATTTACGGGTAGTGTAAATTAAGGGAAAGTGTTATGTATTTGTAGAGTTTAAGGGGCCGATTCACTAAATTCGAGTGAAAGATTCGAAGTAAAAAATCTTCGAATTTCAAGGTATTTTTTGGGCTACTTCGACCATCGAATGGGCTACTTCGACCTTCGACTACGACTTCGAATCGAAGGATTCAAACTAAAAAGCGTTTGACTATTCGACCATTCGATAGTCGAAGTACTGTCTCTTCGACTATCTCTTCGACCCCCTACTTAAGTTTTTTTGATCGAAGGATATTCCTTCGATCGTACGATCGCAGTATTTGCACTAAATCGAAGTCGAAGGATTTTAATTCCTAGTCGAATATCGAGGGTTAATTAACCCTCAATATTCGACCCTTAGTAAATCAGCCCCTTACAGAAAAATACTTAAGTAAAATAAATAATATACATTTTATTCTTGTAAATTATTTAACATATATTTTTCTCTACATGAAAAGACAAAACATAATTCCACATACCAATTAGTTCTTAAAGGGGAACTCCACACAAAAGTAAACATAATATCAAGCAACTTTGCAATACACATCAATTAAAAAATATGCATACTTTACATAATTTTTAATGGTTTGGAACAGTTCCCTAAGCATAGCCCCCTGCTCTCCTGCTGATCTGTCTGACTACTTTGCTGAGCTGGTTGACTACTGTTACTTTGTATCAACAGCCAGCTTTCCTCAGCCTGCATCCTCCTAACCCCACAATTCCCTGCACATGTGATTTCAATAAGGAACAGAACATCACAGTGCAATGCATTGTGGGTTATGTAGTTCCTGCATGCTGTCTGTAAGCTGTGGAGAAGTTGTTACAATTTGTAACATCAGTGTCCCTCCTTCCCTGTCAGTATTTCAAATGATGCAGAAAGAAGAACTGTTAAACAAACAGGTAACTGTGATGGATATATTAGGGGTTTCTGTCTTATGTGGGCCTCTTTATCAAATTTTGGTTTGGAAGCTGGAGTTCCCCTTTAACTTCAAAGCAATTTTCTTTTCACCTTAAAAATCTTACTTCAAGCAGTGTTTCAATGTATTTAGACTGTACGTTTCTTATTTGAAAAAGAAGTCTCTTAGCCTCACATATTTACAAAATCTACCCCTTTACTTGACTCCACTAGACTTAAATTGTTTGTTAAATATAACAATACAAATTCTCTCATAAATCAATATAATATTTAAGTAATATTTTCCATGGAACAGAATGCTAACAATGCTTTTATGGTGGATCACTTCACCTAAAGCCTGCTAAAAAATTATTTAAACATTAATTAAACAGATTTTTTATTAAAAAGGATTGTTTTGCCTCCAGTAAGGATTATTAAGGATAAAATATCAGGTAATATAAGGTAATGTTTTATTATTACAGAGAAAAAGGACATTTTTAAATATTTTAATTATTTTATTAAAATGGAGTAAATGGGAGACGGCCTTCCCATAATTCGGAGCTTTCTGGATAAGGGATTTTTGAATAAAGGATCCCATACCTGTATTTGCTTAAAATGGACTTTATGGGAGATGGGCTTTCCATAATTTGGATCTCTCTGGATAATATGTTTCCGGATTAGGGGCCTGTGTTTTTCCTGTGTGCAAATACCAGACAAGACTTGTTATAAAAAAATAGGTTTATTAAACAGGTTTATTAAATAGAGCTATTGTTTATTAAGTATAATACCTGAATGTTTAGGGTTGTATAAAAATATATGTTTTTTGAAAGGCCCAAAGGAAATGTAAATGTCACCACAGTGGTGTCCTTGACAAGCATATCTAATGAGTTGGGAAATAGCTGGACACTGGAAAAGTTATGTGCACTACAAAAAAATGCATGTAAATTTTGCAGCTGAACCTCAAGATCACAGATAGGTAGTAGGGTGCCAGGCCCTGCAGTCCCAGGTCGCAGAATGAAAGGGATCACACCTGTAGACCATATAATAATGAAGTCCATTGTGACAGCACAGCAGATATAATGAACCATTTTCTTTTCAAGTTTTTTTTAATTTCTTACAGTACAGTAGCTTCAGACTAAAATAATTTTAAGGTGGATAAGTTGAAAGTGAATTCTTGTTAGAAAGAGAAAAACGTAACCTACCTCCTCAAAATTTTGTAGGAGTTTTATACTTTTCAAGATTACAGACTTTTAATAACATACAAAAGGGATCTGAATATCCCATAACCTTATAGTTACATAGTTAAATTGGGTTGAAAAAAGACAAAGTCCATCAAGTTCAACCCCTCCAAATGAAAACCCAGCATCCATACATACACCCCTCTACTTTTAATTAAATTCTATATACCCATACTAACTATAGAGCTTAGTATCACAATAGCCTTTGATATTATGTCTGTCCAAAAAATCATCCAAGCCATTCTTAAAGGCATTACCTGAATCAGCCATCACAACATCACCTGGCAGTGCATTCCACAACCTCACTGTCCTGACTGTGAAGAACCCCCTACGTTGCTTCAAATGAAAGTTCTTTTCTTCTAGTCTAAACGGGTGGCCTCTGGTACGGTGATCCACTTTATGGGTAAAAAGGTCCCCTGCCATTTGTCTATAATGTCCTCTAATGTACTTGTAAAGTGTAATCATGTCCCCTCGCAAGCGCCTTTTTTCCAGAGAAAACAACCCCAACCTTGACAGTCTACCCTCATAATTTAAGTCTTCCGTCCCTCTAACCAATTTAGTTGCACGTCTCTGCACTCTCTCCAGCTCATTTATATCCCTCTTAAGGACTGGAGTCCAAAACTGCACTGCATACTCCAGATGAGGCCTTACCAGGGACCTATAAAGAGGCATAATTATGTTTTCATCCCTTGAGTTAATGCCCTTTTTTATGCAAGACAGAACTTTATTTGCTTTAGTAGCCACAGAATGACACTGCCCAGAATTAGACAACGTGTTATCTACAAAGACCCCTAGATCCTTCTCATTTAAGGAAACTCCCAACACACTGCCATTTAGTGTATAACTTGCATTTATATTATTTTTGCCAAAGTGCATAACCTTGCATTTATCAACATTGAACCTCATTTTCCAGTTTTCTGCCCAGTTTTCCAGTTTAGACAAATCACTCTGCAAAGTGGCAGCATCCTGCATGGAACCTATAGTTCTGCACAATTTAGTATCATCTGCAAAAATAGAAACAGTACTTTCAATGCCCACCTCCAGGTCATTAATAAACAAGTTGAAAAGCAAGGGACCTAGTACAGAGCCCTGCGGTACTCCACTAACAACATTGGTCCAATTAGAAAATGTTCCATTTACCACCACTCTTTGTAGTCTATCTTTTAGCCAGTTCTCTATCCAGGTACAAATACTATGTTCCAGGCCAACATTCCTTAATTTAACCAGTAACCTTTTGTGTGGCACTGTATCAAATGCTTTAGCAAAGTCACATCCACTGCCATCCCAGAATCGAGGTGTCTACTTACATTCTCATAAAAAGAAATTAAGTTAGTCTGGCAAGATCTATTACGCATAAAACCATGCTGGCACAAACTCATAGTATTATGATTTGCTATGAAGTCCAGTATCTTATCCTTTATTAACCCTTCGAAAAGCTTTCCTACCACTGACGTCAGACTAACTGGCCTATAGTTTTGAGGCTGAGAACGGGATCCTTTTTTGAATAGAGGCACCACATTAGCAATTCGCCAGTCTCTCGGCACTATGCCAGATCTCAATGAATCCTGAAAAATTAAGTAAAGAGGTTTGGCAATCACAGAGCTAAGCTCGCTAATTACCCTGGGATGAATACCATCTGGCCCTGGACCTTTGTTAATCTTAACATGTTCTAGTCTCTTTTGAATTTCATCATGTGTGAACCATGCATCATTAGTTGTATTACTAGAATTGGGACTGTTAAGAAGGAAACCTTCACTTACTGATTCCTCATTTGTGTAGACAGATGAAAAATATGAATTCAGAATCTGCGCTTTTAATTTGTTTTCATCAACCAGCTGACCCCCCTCTGATAGTAAGGGACCCACCCCTTCCTGCTTCATTTTTTTACTATTAACATATTTAAAAAATAATTTTGGATTTTTTTTACTGCTTACTGCAATATCCTTTTCTATAGCAATTTTAGCTTGCCTTATAGCTTCTTTGCATGATTTATTGGCCTCCTTGTACCTTATAAATGATTCGGCTGTACCAGCTAACTTGAAAGTTTAAAAGCACGTCTTTTCTTACCCACCTCAACACCAACGCTTCTATTGAACCAAAAAGGTTTTGCCTATCTGTAAGCTACAGACCCAACCTTTTTCTGTGCTGTTTCAGGTTTAAATGCTGGTAAATGTTCAGCAGTTTGAAGCCTATATGCTGGATAACCCAGATGACACACATTTACTGCAGGATTAACAGCAGAAGCCATGATTAAGTGAAGAAGGTTTCATAATAAGAATGAAAACAACAATAAACAGGAGTGTTTTTTCAGTGCAAACTGAAAAACCAAATACAGGCCTGGGTAGAGACAGAGTGAAATCCAGTAACAGGCTGAGAAGTTCAGGGCTGGCGGAAGACTAGCAATGTCCGAATGGTAGGCAAGGTCAGTGGCAGGCAGCAGTCAAGCAGGGTCGAGTAACAGGTAGTGATGGGCGAATAAATTAGTCTGGCACTAATTTGTGCTGAATTACCATGTTTCCCCAGCCGCGAATACATTTTCTACATTTCTTCCGCGAAAATTTGCCAGCGTCAATTTCCATTTTTTTGTGAAAACGTTCAAAATGCTCGATTTTTTCATGAAAATGTTCAAATTCCTCGATCTTTTTGTGAAAATGTTCAAATTTCACAAATTTTTTGTGAAAATGTTTGACTTTCACTAATTTTTCGTGAACTTTACGATTTTGCGATTTTTCCCCAATTTTGTGCCGTTTCGCGTTTTTTTCGGGAAATTTTTTGGCAAAGCGAAACATGAGAGATTCGCCCTTCACTAGTAACAGGCCGAAGGTTAAAACCAGGAAAGATGGTTATCAGGACTTAAGTGGGAACAGGAGCGAGGGAAACAGGACAAAGAACACAGAACCAGGCAGGGAACACTGGAACCAGGAATCAAGGGTCAGGAATCACAGAAGTAAGGGGCTGGATCGGGCTAAGGAGCTCAGATGATCAAGCAAGGATCACTGCTCAGGGACAGGTTTATAAAGGGTACATAATTGGAAATGGGAAACACATGAGGGTAATGAGATGGCAGGAGATCCAATATAGGTAATACAATATACATGTAGGTAGGAGGACTGGCCTAAAGTAGCCATGAGATCCTACAGTGGCTCAACTGGATGGTGCATTGTCCCAGGAGAACACACGCCAGAGTTCGAATCCCAAAGAGTCCTGACAGCTGCTTTGTGACATCTTCTATTCCCACTGATAGAGCTAATACAACTTACATTTTAGCAGCCTAATTTTGGAAAATATACATGACTTTGCACTTACCTTTACTTTAGGTACTCAAAAGTAATCTATCAGGACTCCCCCTTATCTGTTGGATGTCCACCACTATGCAGTTCATTGTAGACCTGCTTAAATCCAGACAGAAGGCCACAATACTACTAGTAACTGATTCAATTCACCTATACAAATTATTGTCTACTTTGCCAGACCACTGGTTGTTATTCACCAAAGTAGGCTGAGCATATATCTGGCAAGTAAGTAAGTAAATGTACAATTTTGCATTAATTTTGTGCTTGAGTTGAGTGCAGTTTGTACATTCTCTTCTTTAACTCAAGCTTTAGTTGTCTACAAGACTCTATCACTTTACTTTTTATCACTTTCCTAGGTCATGTCATTATTGTTAAAAAATATAATATATATATTATATATAATAATTAATTATAACTGAAAAAACACAAATGGGAAAAGTCAAAGAAAAGTGAAAACCGTGACTTTTTCTACTCGTTCCACAAAAACTACGACTTTTCCGTATTGTCGTACAAAAGTCAGCATCAAAATCATCCGAAATGTCGAAGAAAGATCTTCCAGTTGTAAAAGGGACATCTGCCATTCACTTCTATATTTCGACAGGTTTTAACTGTTTTTTTTTCATATTTGGAATTTGGATGCAGTTTTGTCGCATAATAAATACCAGAAAAGTCAAAAAAAAATTCTACAACTTTTTAAAATTTTGGCATCAAAAAGCTCGTCCTGAAAAAGTTGTGGTTAAATAAATTGGCCCCATAAAGTATGGAGACCCCTTATCTGAAAAACTCCAGGTCCCGAGCATTCTAAATCACAGGATCACCTATATATTATATGGAAAATATTTCATATTATTAAAAGAGGGTTCACATTTCCATATTTTTATTTAGGAATAAAGAAATCTTTACCTTGTTTTTCCCCTGTTAACAATTAGCACTATATATACTGAGACCCAGTGAAAATAATATGAATGTTCAGGTAAAAAAGCAATCGGACCCTGCAGTTGCTAGCATAATTTATCAATACTGGAGAAGGGGATACTTAGTTTAACACATAGCCCATCAGACAGAAACAACTTTGAAATATGCTCGACTCTAACCCACAAATAGTGATGGGCGAATTTGTGCCGTTTTGCTTCGCAGGAAAATTCGCAAATTTTCCGCAAAATTCGCGAAACGGCGAAAAATTTAAAAAAATGACGGTGCCCTTTTTTGACGCCGGCGCTGATTTTTTTTACGCCGCTGCCCGTTTTTGATGCCGAATTTTTTCGGGTGAATTTACGCAGGCGTTTTCCGAATTTATTCGCTGGCGGCGAATTCGCGCCTGGCAAATAAATTCGTCCATCACTACCCATAAAGAGTTAGAGTCAGAAATAAAATGAAATACTTAGGAAAATTATATTTTTACCTATACTGGATATACCATGACCTGGATCTTCATAGTCTAGGAAAAGACTAAAACAAATACAGCATCATAGTAGGTGACAAATTGGTTCATTTCTACATGGCTCAAGGGCTTTAAGTAAAGGGTATTAGTGGTGTAGATGAATAATGTGAGAGTATAACCCCATTTTGATATAGAAACAATAAAAAAAGGAATTATGGAATACATAACAAAAAAACCCTCCTGTCACTCAGTCCAAATTACATAATGGCAAAGATAATTAAAAACTGTGTATAGGTCTTTATACGACTTCAAAACAAAATCGAATAAAATTTTGCAAATAGGAAAAATTTCTGCAAAAATAAGAATAAAAATTTGCATGTTGCAGTGTAATATCCTTCATTAAGCTTTTATTGCATTGCAAATCTTAATTGCGCATTGCAAACTTTTAAAACCTGCTTGTAGGTGGCGTAAACTTTTGGGGCAAACGTAACATCTTTTTCAATAGAAGATTTATAACATACAATGCACACTATCGCAAACTATAAAAAGTGCAATCGCTATCCTACTGTCGGGTGAGGGACAAAAGGTTTGCAAAACGGTCACAATGCGAACAATTTTCCGTTAGCGACCTATATTACATTCCCCTTTAATGACTAAGATAAAATTCAGTGCTTTTGCTGAATGTTTGCATAACAAACAATTCAGTATGGTTACACAAGATATTATCTTCATATATTTGCCATAATTACATTATTTATTGCAGTATTTATCATGATCTCTAATGGCCTATGGCTCTATGTCTGTCTCTACTGTATTTGACTAAATCCAGTGCTTGGAATGTGTAAATTATTAATATTAGTTTTATTATAAATATTATTAATGTTACAGCAGCTTTTCTGTCTCGGTGTAAGATTCTAAAATATCAAATATCAGCGCAAGCAGCACAGTGTGTATAAGGGGAATTCCTCCCATTAAAGTGGTTAATAAACACTTCAGAGTTTGACATCTTGGGAGACTCAGTGCTACAGCTTATCTTCCAATAGACATTGTGACATTTTTTTTAATGGGAATGCAGACAAAAGGCAAAAGTGCACTCCTAGACAGGTGAAATCTGATAACTTGTAATCCATGTGACTAACTTTCCAGTTCAGGTCAAGAGGCCGACAATAGTTAAATAGAAATGGCTAACAATCAAAGTTGATCTGAGCGCAGCACAGTACTGTATCTTCGCTGTTAGGAAATCATGTGCCACTGTCCAAGACACTGCACAAAAGATCAGCAATTTATTTTTTTCCCATTGTTGTCCTACTTTCCTTCTTAGAGGGAAAACTCAGGATAAAGAGGTGTGTCTGCTTTAACAATTGAAGATCTTTATTTAGTTTAGACTTTTTTGTTTCCTCCTGTTTGACTCTTTGAAGGAACATAGTAGCATCATGCATATTATTTGATTCCTGTAACTCGAAAATTCCAACATCTAATTCCCCCATTCTTCACTATTATAACATTCTTTCAGCAGGTACTAAGTCAAAAGCAACCCCACAGCATTTAATAATTGTAACATAGTGACACTGAATTTTAGGTGGAAAAAAGACTTCGGGGGTTATCAAAGTCTGAGTTTATATCAATATTTTCTGCTACAAACTCCGATCAAATCCGCTCGGGTTTTTTACGCTTATTTATTATTAAATTTTCCCGAAAATTTGCTTTGCGGTAAAAAATCAGATTTTCAAATTTTTTTCTGAGTTTTTCATCTGATTTTCACAAATTTCACGATTTTTTTTAGAATTTTCACCCGAAAACTCTGAAAACTTCGGGGAATTGCATGAAACCCAGCCCACATCAAAAAAATCATTGGGACTTCTCCCATTGACTTATATGCAACCTCGACAGGTCTGAGATGCCGGATTTTCAGACTTTTCCATCCTCAGGGTTTAATAAATTCTGAAAAATTTGTGATTTTTTAAAAGTCTGATTTTATAACAAAAAAATCCAAAAAATGTTGTGATTTTTGCATTCGGAGTTTAATAAATAACTTCCTTCGAGTTCAAACTTTTTACCTAACTGCTAGCTGATACAAAATAAGAGGAAATCCCCATCTGAATCCTTTTCAATTTGTCTCAGAGGGGGAAAATCCCTTCTTGACTCCAACATGGCAATCAGACCAGTCCCTGGATCAACTTTTTACTAAGAAATAATTTCAGTAACCCTGTGAGATGCCCCTCAAAAAAATCCTCACACATAAATCTTTAATAGTTAGGACTTTTGAAGACAATCCCGCATAAAAAAAAGAAAATTCGCAAGCATTTTTTACAACTTTAATGCATTTCCGGCATACGGGATATGATGTCACTGGCAAAAGATTAAGGAAGATGTAGGTTGTGAAATAAACTCTGTCGAAAGAAGTAACATTGAGTAAAATTCACATCTTAGTGAATTTGCAGAATAACGACCATTTGCCAGAGCAAAAAGTAGCCTGGTGATATGGTGCGAACAGATGCTAGCGACGGTCTAGTTTGCTAGCGAATTGTCCTCTACGCCTGTTAGTGAATTGACAATGTCCCTGTGGATGCGATTTCTGGCAAATTTTCGTTAGCGACCGCCACTTAACAATTTGGTGAATCTGCCCCCAAGAGTTATGTTAATGGTAACATTTCTCATTCGTTGCTGCTTTTTTTTTACTTCTCACTTCAAACCTAATGTATAATCAACTGTACTTCCATAAAGTTTGTACAGTTTAGGAATGCAATTAATCATCCCCTGCCTTACCAAATAAATCACATTTTTACAAAGGGAAACATATATATTTTTACCTAGGATTTGTTTCTTTTGGAAACTGATTTTTTTTCTTAAAATTTAAAATTTATAAGCCTCAAGCTGAACTTATACAAACATATATCGCCATAAATTCTGTTCTGCTGCTCAGCCAAGAGCTCAAAGCTTCTCTTGAGATAGCTCTGGCACAATTTATTCAGGCAAGAAATCAAGTAAATATAATAATCCATAATCTTGCAAAACCAGCCAATGCTATTTTTAAAAAAAACTATATCTGAGTCAGGAAGTCTATTTAGGGTAACTGCTTTAAGGGCACAAGATAAAATGATTTAAATTGTAAAGCAGATACACAAATACGCTTATGAAAGGAATACTTACTTGACATTTGTTTTACTAAAACAGTGCTTGATATATTACATATATATAAAAACATATGGAACTGTACAGAAACAATACAGTATACCCTGTTTTTATGTACAGTTCTCCACATGCATAAAAAAGGGCGGGTCGGGCTTTTGTTCCTGATACTCTTGGTTGAGGACTAAACCTGAAACAAGTTGGGGGTGATTTACAAGCAGGAAAGCAATGTGCAAAGTTAAAAAAAAATGGGCACAATCCATTTTCTTGCACTTCCTGCCACATGTCCACTCTATTTCGGAGCACTACTACACAAATGAGCCCTGTCGTGTTTCCACTGCAGAATTCCTAATACTTCATCAAGCACATCTGCTCATTTCTCTGTGAGAGTAACGTGCAGGGATTGGTTAGAAGTGCAAAAAAAAAATCAGTTAACGTCTCACCCATTTTTTTTAAAACTTAACTCTGTGCCAATTTTAAATAACAAGACCCCACATTTCATGCCTCCTTTTGCATGTTTTCTTTTGATTTTCCATGCAGAATGTTATTACATAATGTGGAGAATGTTGCATATCATCTCCTGAGTATACAGTATATAGATCAAACATGCTATAATGATACATTATTGTATACTGTATCCAAACAGAGGGATTGGGTGCAAAGACTTCCTTCTGTGGCAGTGTCAAAAACAGGATCATGTGGGAAAATAAAGGCACATTGCACCTGTTTTTTGCACTTCACATTTTGCCCCCTTTTGTAAGTCTATAAAGGGGTGCAAAGTCATGTAAAATCTCATAACCTACATTCCAATTGATTGTCTACTGCAGTGTCAGACTGGCCCACAGGGATACCAGGAAAACTCCCAGTGGGCCCAGGTGTCAGTGGCCCTCTTGCTGCTAAACTTTTGGCCTATTTCATGCCCATTCCCTATTCTTGAGAACAAAGAGACTAAATAGATGTAATAATGGATTATAGTAATTAAGAAAATAAACTAGGGAAATAGAGGTTGATTGAAGAGATGAAGACTATTAGTACTGAGAGTGGGCCCCTAATGTTTTATGGTGGGCCCCTGGTCTAAGGTTTCTAGGTGGGCCCCTGGTGTACCAGTCCGACACTGGTCTACTGTACCTATAATATGCCTTCTGCTCGTTTTCAACATATGCACCACACAGATTGGATGTATGAGGAGCTCCAATAAAGATCTTATTTTCAAAGGTAACATTCATGATAAACTCATGCCATATATACAGTAAATCAACATCATATATTACTGTATATATTTTATTGGCTATCTTATGATCTATGATGGTGATTTTTTAGATTTAAAGAAGATCCATGAAATAATTATTTTTGCAGTATAATAACAGTTAGGGGCATATTTACTAAGGTTTGAATGGTAAATTTTAATTCTAATTTTCGAGTTGTTTTTTATTTGGTCAAAACTCACAATTTCAAGTTTAAACCCACCAAATCGAATTTGAATCTGAGATTTATCATCCCCCTACCCTGGAAGTAACTTGAATTCGATAGGTCACCTGAAACCTGCCGAGTTCATGTAGAATCAATGGCAGAGGTCTGAATTATTTAAAGAAGTTAATAGCCTTCCAGACATTATAGTTTTGTTTAAGAAAAACTTGATTCGAATTATGTTTGAATTGCGTTTGAATTGATTTGAGTTTTCGGGTCGGTAACATTTGTTCTATAAAAAGAAGATGAATCAAAGCTCCAAAAAAATGAATTTACCAGTAGTGATGAGCAATTTTTTTTCACCCAATACAAATACACAGTGATTTGAGTTTTCGGGTCGGTAACGTTTGTTCGAAATTTTAGATGTTCAAGTTTTTTCTTAAATAAGATACCATTCGAGTTTCGAGATCATTCGAGGTAATTCAAATTCATCTGAAGGTAAAAAAAAACTCTAACATTCCAACACCTAAAAAAAATCATTGTTCTATAAAAAGAAGATGAATCAAAGCTCCACAAAAATTAATTTACCAGTAGCGATGAGCAATTTTTTTCACCCAATACAAATACACAGTGCAATTCGCATATTTGTTATTGGTGAACATATTTGCAAATCTGTGCTAAAATTTTGGGAGGGAAAAAACAGAGAAAATTCAATTGACCCCAATGTTTCTTGCACAAGAAAAAAACAACCTTTGGCTCAATGGTCACAAAAAAAACATTGCCAATGCAATTTGGTGAAATGTCACCATTTTGTTTTTTACTGCATAGCCAAACAGGATCATTTTGCTCACTAGTTTATAATAGTGAACACATTTCTGTTGTCAGACTATATTTCTGTATCTTGCATTTTTGTACCTGCTCAAAGATAAAAAAAGAGGGAAAATGCTTTGATAAATTAGCCAGAAAATTCTGGAGATTCATTTCTGATGGGAGGGATTAAAACAAAAAACAAGAATGCAAACATTTTACCAGGAAATTAAATTTGATAAATTTGAAAATGTGTCGCAACTCAAAGTCAAATATTTTTCATGTGTTTTCATCTTGTTAATATAAGGAAAGAATGATAAATACTAGAATATTTCCAGGCATTGGGAAAAAAATGCAAGGACAAATCTCCCTTATCTGTTCCTTGCATACATACTGGTAAACAGGGCTTGTTTAATATTCATGTAACATATTAGCTAATTTTGATGGACAATATTGCTTTACATTCCCCTATAAATTCACAGCAATTATTGTGTACAACAAAATATTTTCCCAAGTCAATGGCTTCAAAAGCACAAATTCCAGCATGTGAGCACTGTATACATCTATATACTGTTAATAATCTGTTCATTCAATGAACACTATTTGTTAGAAACCGTATGGCAGGTGAATTAATACAGCATAGATCATTCGGCTGAACAATTCAGATATGTGCTCATTTTATACTATGCTGTCCAACAATTATGGAGATGCTTGACAGTATTATCATCCAAATTTACATAGCTATAAAGCAGATTTATGGATATTTGTGAGACTGGTAAGGAAACACATAAGAAACATTAATAGCTTTACTAATTATCTTACTACTTCAGAGATATAAATACCAATAAAAACGCCAAATAAAGTGAGCCTGTGAAATGTTTTAAGAGATTTTTAAAGTAAACACCTGATTGATGATCCTGTAGCTAATTCTTAGTATTCAGAAGTAAAAACCAGGACTTCCTTTGGGTTTTCATTTTAGTGATTTTTATGAAACCTTACATAATGCATACAAACACAGGATTCAATACCACCTCGGTAATATTCTGTTACTTATTCGACTATGGACTTAGTATTTCTTACAGAGCAAACAATGTTTGTGTGCATGAGCACGAGTTTGTATGCATGTGTATAGATAAAGATTCAGAAATAGATAGATATATAGATAGATATATAGATAGATAGATAGATAGATAGATAGATAGATAGATAGATAGATAGATGATAGATAGATAGATAGATAGATAGATAGATAGATATACATACAAAATAACCTTCTTTGTTACTCCAAATAGAAATGATCAAACTCTATTTGAAGGGTCTCAATTGCTGGAGTAATTTGCTGAAACATTTATATGTGCATTAAATGAGCACCCCCTACAGATGAGGTAAAACATCTAGTGTGTATGCAGATTGCCCTTACATATGCATATTGTAGAGAAAAAGTTTGATAGCTGATAACCAAGTCAGCCTGAAGGACAGCATCGTTTTCACAACCAGCACGGGATGAGTTAGAATGAGAAGCCAAGTTCACACAGTAGAGATCACGGATTCGCCAGGGTGGATTTTGGAATCTGCTATCAAATTTTTTGCCGGGAAAAAAAAGTTTATCCTTGAAACAAACACAAATGTCATCTTATCCACTTTTGCCTTTCACATTCACAACGGGATTGAATCTCTCCCCTTGTCTATATAAAGAGATTTTCATGTGCCATGTTTGGAAGATTGCAACTTGGAAGCCTTGGAAGTAAAGTGTATGGCAATATTTTGCCAGCTGCTGCACCACCTCTACATTACCTTTTCTTTTCTTATGTATCCACCATAACAACAAGTGCAATGTGTTTATACTGTATGTCTGTTACACAGCAGTTAGATGTGAAATGATGGATTGACATTAATAACCTGGAAGCATTAGAGAAGATATATTGGGATATTTGAGGAAATACAGTATATTCAGCTGTACTATGTAGGAGAAACTATTCCTAACAAATTATTCTGCAAATTTAGCATTTTTTTGCATTTGCTATATTCACCAGGTAAAATATGGAAAAAATGATTAAAAACGAAAGCTAAAATAACACCAAAGAAGCTAGAATACAGCAGTTGTTTGTTAAATTAATTTATCAAAACAATATGATTTTAGCTTAATTGTGCCCTTTGAGAGTTAGCAGAACTAAGCGCAACCTTAAATGTACAGCTGTTTGGTGCCGGGAACCTGAATTATTATATATGAAAAAGTTTATTTATTGTGACCTATGCAAGTTTTTTTTATTCATGATGGAAAATCTGTATATTCACAAATGAGGGCTATTTATCTGAAGGCTGCAGCATTCTTCAGCTGTCCGAAACTACATCAGCCATACTCCTTCAGCTTTTGTGTTCATCTCGAAGCCTCTTCAACCAAATTGTTCATCATCTTGATAGTGGAGCTTTATCTTGTTCTAGCGCAGCTGCATTCAGCCTATCAAAAGTACCGAGAGATGCAAGAGAAAAGCAATGGGCAGTGATAAAAAAAGGACAGATTACTGGCTTAACTAGGGCAGTCCATTGAACCTCATGTCAAAAAGATTGCCATAATTTGCCTTCTAAGAGCAATCATATTGTGGCATAAA
This sequence comes from Xenopus petersii, assembly GCA_038501925.1. NCBI lineage: Eukaryota > Metazoa > Chordata > Amphibia > Anura > Pipidae > Xenopus > Xenopus petersii. The sequence continues at coordinate 142,408,533 of CM076680.1, read as the reverse complement.
ATAAGGCCCTTTACAAATGGGTAGTATTAATAAACTGGGTTTAAAAGGCATCACATGTCTCTAAAAATGGTAGAACCTTGTGTGTATTTATGAAGATTCAACATTCTAAGAAACAGTATAATGTAATGATTACACTGGTTTACAAATCTTACAAATGGCGGAACCATATTATGTAGCTCTCCCAATAAAGAAAGAAATTGCTAGTACAGTACTTTGATCAGCTGCCAGAACAATCCATATACCAGCACCAATACCTGAGTTGAGGAGAAAGGGTGGATAATCTTTAATTTATTTGTAGACAAAAGGTTATTGATTTGGAGATAAAAGTCCAGGTCTGTAGGATGGGCTACATTTCTCTAGCATTGGTTTTGTTATATTTAAGTAATATAGGTGCAATAAATGCATAAAAAAAAAGATTTCTCTGGGATGCTGGTGGCAGGGATTGTGATGCCTGGTAAACAACATATTATATTATGGAATCACCATCATTTCACATAACTAGCATGATAGATCTAAGCTCTGACATCAGCTCCCTTTAATTACATTATAGACATTCCATACGGTAAACAACAAGCACCTGGACACCATTATACATTACAATTCTGAAAGCCATTTCTCCCAGAGTTCCCCAAATTTGCTCACATACACTGACAGCCTCGTGCAGTGTATGTGAGTTTTTGACTTGGGAGACTGTCATTCATCAGTTTCTTCCAGAAAGCCAGCGTTGGGGGCTCCATAGCCTTTCAGGACATTGGTATGGCTTTTTTTTTTGCGTAATGCAATAGCTGTAGTAAGCAGATTCTTTCATGTGACTTTAGTGTTAGTCCTTCCATGTGACCCAATAAACAGAATGAAGAGGTCTGTATGTTTGGCAGGCCAATAATGGAGCTCATGGTCCTTTGTATCTCAGTCCAAAAGCTCTGTATTTTAGGACAGTCCCAGAAAACGTGGAGGTAGGTACCTGCAACCTGATTGCATTTCACACAGGTATCCGGGCAACCTGGAAATATCTGTGCTAGTCTATGTGGAGTCAAATAGACTCTGTTGAGAAATTTAGTGTGGATATACAGTATGGCAATATTTATATCCAGCACTTGGTCTAATAAATCCTTCCAGGTACTTTCATCTATGTGGGGAAGATCCTGGGCCTCCTCCAAATTTAATTAGATTAATAGAACTTTATACAGTTTGTCTGTTCCCCACAAAGTCTAGACCACCTATCAACCTGGGTGCAAAGCCTGGACTCCTTACCTCATCCTCACCACTCCTTGCAGTTCCATAGCGGATAATGCTGTTTACCCTTAAGAATTTAAAATCCCAGGGAATTTCTTACCACTCAATGAGTGGTAATACCTTTTTAAAAAAAACTAAGACAGTCCATTCATTTTAGACGTATCTCTTATAGATTCTGATTATGTTATGTCATCATTAGCCATCAACATCCAATCAGTTGGGGGGGGCAATGCCAGGGATAGCCAACCATGGAAGCATCATCCTTATTATAATGACTATTAAACAGTAATTTGCATTTGAGACCTCTGACTTTTATCTGTTTATTTCTAATTAATATTAATCTATTAGGATAATGCCCTTTGTAATGTAATATATCATCTAGAAATTCAGTGTTTTCTATAATAATATTCTCCTAAATGTAAAAAACAAAAAAGCAGTATGTTTGTATAATTTCCGGTGTGTTTTTAAACAAGCATGACCTTGTAATTCATTTCATAAACAGTAACATTTTAAAGTAATTATGTTAAGACAAATAGACTTAAAAAAACTTATTGAAAGGAAAGAATGCTTAATAGCCCATTCTTTTATAACTCACCACCACTAGATGTGGTTTCAATGAAGGTTAAGTCTAGCTACAGGGAGATATTTATGACTATACAAATTAAGCAACACTAATACTACCAGCATTGACTAAACCCTTGGAATTCCTGAAGAATTGGTTTGGTGTATTTCCATTTCAATTAACTTAAATAACACAACTGAAAAATTTTAACAAATGTATCTAAAGACAGAATTTCTCTGTTTGGCCATTACCCATAATTAAGATCGCACCTTTCGGTTGCCATTAACTAGGAGGCTGATTTTCCAGTGTTTTAATGTTTACAGTGATTCAAGTTTGTATGCTTCTTAATAAAAATAGATGTAGAATTTTCAAAACTCAAAAAAAAGTATTAAGTGCTAAAACTCAAAAAACTATATTGTAACAATTTGGCATCTTAAAGCTGCCAAGTTCATGTAGAAGTTAAAAGGAGCTATCCTTGGCAAAAAGTAAGCAAGGTTTTCTTTTAATCTTTTGAGAGTAGGTAGAATCATTGACAATAATCAGTAAAATTAAAATTGTCTGCTTTTTTTAAGATTTCAGTTTCTTGAAGGGATACTGTCATGGGAAAACATGTTTTTTTCCAAAATGCATCAGTTAATAGTGCTGCTCCAGCAGACTTCTGCACTGAAATCCAATTCTCAAAAGAGCAAACAGATTTTTTTATATTCAATTTTGAAATCTGACATGGGGCTAGACATATTGTATTGTCAGTTTCCCAGCTGACCCCAATCGTGTGACTTGTGCCTGCACTTTAGGATGGAGCTACTTTCTGGCAGGCCCCTGACGGGCTTCCCCGATCGAGATCTGGCCGAAAGTCGGCCAGATCTCTATCTGATGGGACTAAAAATCCCGTCGAATCGCGGCCGCATCTGTTCGTGGGTGCGGTCCCACGATCCCGACCGCCGGTAAAACCACCGTTGGATCCGATCGTTGGGCCTTAGGGCCCACCATCGGATCAGGCCGATATTGCCCAACTCAAGGTGGGCATATCGGGCGAGAGATCCTCTCGTTTGGCGACATCGCCAAACGAGCGAATCTCTCCGTGTATGGCCACCTTTAAGCTGGCCATAGATGCAAAGATCCGATCGTACGAATCACCGTACGATCAGACTTTCCCATCTCCCGACCCGCCACTAACCATTCAGATCAAAGTCTTACCAGTCAGATTAGTTTTAGAACAGATCAGCAATATTCTGCCCCTGACAGCAATCGTACAATATCTATGTCAAACCAAAGCCAGTGACAGTCTCCCACTGAAAATCGTACGATCGTCAATACACGCAGAGATATTATCGGCAGCCGACAGAAATTTTCTAACCTGTCCGATCGACCAAACGACCGATCTCCGCCGGACGAAAAATGTTGGGACTCTCCACACACGTTCCGAAAATCGTACAAATCCTCGATTCATACGATCAGATCTTTGCGTCTATGGCCAGCTTAAGTCTCAGTGGGACTTGGCTTTTACTAGTGTTGTTCTTAGATCTACCAGGGAGCTGTTATCTTGTGTTAGGGAGCTGTTATCTGGTTACCTTCCCATTGTTCTGTTGTTAGGCTGCTGGGGGGTAGATATCACTCCAATGTGCAGTACAGCAGTAAAGATTGACTGAAGTTTATCAGAGCACAAGTCACATGACTGGGGGCAGCTGGGCAACTGACAATATGTCTAGCCCCATGTCATATTTCAAAAATAAATATAAACAAATCTGTTTGCTCTTTTGAAAAATAGATGTCAGTGCAGAATTCTGCTGGAGCAGCACTATTAACTGATGCGTTTTAATAAAAAAAGTCTGGTAAGTTTTCAAATGCATTCAAATTTTAAAAAAGATTACAAATTTGAATTTTTATAAATAGAAATATATGCACGTATGAGTATATGTACTTTGAAGGAAGGTAGGCAGGTTGCTTAATTCATAACTGCACACACAAACACACAGCCAATAAGTAATGACCGAAAATCTATAGCTACCAAATAAATCTTAAAATAGACATAAAAAATAGATACAGGAAAAGTAAGATATCTTCCAGCAACTTTGATGCTTGATTACAGTGTAATATCATGAAATTACACAATCATTTTAAAATATAAGATAGTGACACAATTCAGCAATAGCTTTCTCATTGGTAGAGTTTATATCCCCTTTGATAATCACACAGGCACCACAGCCGCCTAATAAATCCTTAACTTGGAATTATGGTTTCAATTATTTTTATGCTTATTTAAAGGAAACCTTTATTTTATCCTTCTTCAGTTTTAAGAAACTAAACTAAAAACAAGGTTTACTTTTAAAGGGAATAGACAATACCAAATACCAAATACCAGTGGAAAGTTAACCACAGCATTAGAAAGGCATAAATAAGTTCCTATAACCTTACTGAATGTACCAAAAAGCTTTTTGCATCTGGATTGCAGCCCAAAACATGCTAAAATAATTGATTTTCTTGGTCATTTTTGAAACTATTTGCAGCATAACAAAGAACAATTTAAACTATCGTAGCTAGATTTTAAGGAAGATTACAATAATAATTGATGGAACTCTAAAAACCTCTAATGGGAAATTTTAAAAAGTGCAGAGGATTGAGGCAAAGGTAGGCATTAATTACAATGAAAATCAGTTTAGGGCAGGTCACAGCTAAATTGGTAGCTAATCTCTAGGTAAAACAAAGAAAGTGAACACAAGGCTTAGATTTGATTACATGGCAATACAAGAAAAATGTGCTGTGTGCTGTCTGTTATTAAACTGCTTTTGGGCAATGTGTATGCTCCATGGAATTTAATAAAACATCAGTAATAGCCATTTGGACTTTTACTTAGAATTCATACATTTTTGTCTGCTGTTAATAGAAATTTTGTCAAAGCTGGAAAAAAACCAAAAATAATCAAAATCTAAAAAACTGTAATGTAGTATTATTATATTGCATACTATTGTCTACATTTCATTTTTTATCCTCCAGTTACTGTACCTTTGTGCTACTTATCGCTTTCATCTAACCATCAAAATTACCTTACCAAGCTTTTCTTTAGTGCATTCCTTATTCCCCATATAATTTACAACTATTTGTAGTACATGTAATGGATTGGTTAGGCAGAAACCCTTTATCTGGAATGTTCGCAATTACAGGAGGGCCACCAGCCATAAAATCATTTTAATCAAATAATTTCAATATTTTTATGTAATAATTACACAGCACGATTTCCTTTTTATGTAATAATTACACAGCACTGTTAATCCATATTAGTGACAAAACAATCCTATTGGGTTTATTTAAAGTTTAAATGACTTGTAGCAGACTTCAGGTTTTGAACATTCTGGATAATACATACTATACCAGTATTTATATGTCACAATCTGTAAGGCAGGAACTCTGGGGATTGCTGGAAGAACACACTCTTAGGTGCAGATTTATCAATGGTTGAGGTGAATTTTGAGCTATTTTTTTGTGTACTTCGACTAGGGAATAGTCCAAATTCGATTTGAATTTGAAAAAAATTAGAAAATTCGAACATCAAAATTTATTATGTACTGTCTCTTTAACAATTCAACGTCGAACATTCGCAATCTAAAACCTGCCAAATTGCCTATGGGGGCCCTCCTAGAACCTATCTGGAGTCAATTGGTGGACTTTGAAAAATCAAGTTTCTTTTTGGAAAAACTTTGAAATGAATTTGATAGAATGCGCTGTTTCTTTGATTCATATGATTCAAATTCGGCTGAATACAGACCTATTCTTTCAAAACAGACCTATTCGACCAAAAAAAAAAACTTCGACTTCATTTCGGTTTGTTTTTTACATTTGAATTTTGAAGTTTTTTCAATTTGAAATTCGACCCTTGATAAATATGCTCCTTAGTGGGCAAGAAAGTCCTGCCAGGAACAGCCTTCACTGAAGCCTTTTTGGGGCCCCAAAATGTTCTGCTGCGGAACCAACAGAGAGAACTTGGACACAGCGTTAAATCTAATACAGAGTACAGGAAAAGGTTAAAGGAACAGTTCAGTGTAAAAATAAAAACTAGGTAAATAGTTAGGCTGTGCAAAATACATTTTATTTTCTAATCTAGTTAGTTAGCCAAAAATGTACTCTAGAAAGGCTGGAGTGACTGGATCTAACAGAACCCAACTTCTTGCTTTTCAGCTCTCAGTCCAGTCAGTGGAAACCAAGAGAGCTGAAAAGCAGGAAGTAGTGTTCTGTTCTGTTAGACATCCAGTCACTCCAGCCTTTATACATTATATTTTTGGCTAACTAACTATATTAGAAACATTTTTTATTTTGCACAGGCTATCTATTTACCCAATTTTTATTGTTATACAGAACTATTCCTTTAATCAGAAGCAAAATCAGGCAGCATAAAAATCAGTCAGAAAAAGGCAGTCGTCTATAGCCAGATGACCAGCTTGGGCAATTACATACTGAAAGGGGCCTTCTAAATTTTGAATCTAGTGCCAAAATGATGTGCTGGTCTCCTTGAGTGGTTTACAGGATGTTAACCAATAAATTAACTTTTGGGGGTAAATTTATTAAAACTTGTATTTTTTTTAAGTTTTTTTTGAATATGCACTAGAAAAAAAATCTTGATTGTGCACTTATTTATGAAAAAACTCAACAAACCGATCACTTAGGAGCACATTTACTAAGGGTCGAATATTGAGGGTTAATTAACCCTCTAAGTGAAATCCTTCGACTTCGAATATCGGTTCGCTCATATCGCTTAAATATAGAAAAAGAAATGTTGGAGTGTATTATACTTAGTACATTCTTAAAATGTATCATATTAGGTAATTATATATGAGCACATACCTATACATTATTATTGTATTCTTTAAACTGCTAGTATGAAATTCCAAAGACTGGAGAAGACTATGATCAATGTAAAAAGTAACATCCTTCCTTGTAGAGCTCATCTTATACTTCCATGTAATTTATTTTTTATTGAAGAATTCCAATTAATGGCTACCTGGTGATTTTAAAGTCTCAAATTATCAGTCTAGGAAAACAAAGCAGAGAACGTTATTATCATAAATGGTGAATTTTTTATTTTGAAGCGATTTTAGTTCGAATAGTTCGAATCGAAGTCGTAGTCGAAGGTGGAAGAAGCCTATTCGATGGTCGAAGTACCCAAAAAAAAACTTCGAAATTCGAAGTTTTTTATAGTCGAATCCTTAATTCGAGCTTAGTAAATGTGCCCCTTAAAATCGAAATCCCCCACAGCAAAACAGTTAAGTTAAATTCTTCCCTTCATTGTCCATAAATCTGACAAATTTAAAATTATTTTTAAAAACCAGAATTGAAAAATAACTTTCAATTTTAAAATAGATCTCCCAGTTGCATAATAAATCTCTTGAATCTATTTTTGCCACAAAAAAACTTGAATTGCAGTAAAAAAAATCATGTTTGAATGTTGATAAATCTGTCTCTTAGTTTGTTATAGGACCTTTTCTAAACAACTTTTCAAATGGTCTCCATTATTTTTTCTAAATATTCAACTTCCTTTTCCCATCCTTTTGGAGCCGGCAAGTAAAACTGCCCCAGTAATCGAATATTAGTTCCAAGGATCTAACATTCCTCACTGTGTGCAAAGTCTGTACTAGTAGTTGGGATATCATGCAGTCAAAAGTAAGTATTTACTGTACAACATTTTTGTTACAAATATTTAACATCTACTATTTTGAGAAAATGCTATATTGTGTTTTTTCATGTGTTTTAAGGCTTTGCAGGTTATATACATTTACATGGACTGAGGTATGTTAAGCAGTTAACAAAATTTAGATGTGCAGAATTGGTCATTATTTTTACTGAAGACATAAAGGCTCTAATTACTTACAGACAAGATACTTAGCACAAACAGATAAGCTTCAAAATGAAAAATTCACCATTTATGATAATTATGTTCTCTGCTTTGTTTTCATAGACTGATAATTTGAGGCTTTAAAATCACCAGGAAGCCATTAATTGGAATTCTTCAATAAAAAATAAATTACATGGAAGTCTAAGATGAGCTCTACAAGGAAGGATGTTACATTTTACATTGATCATAGTCTTCTCCAGTCGTTGGAATTTCATACTAGTAGTTTAAAGAATACAATAATAATGTATAGGTATGTGCTCATATATTATTACCTAATATGATACATTTTAAGAATGTAATAAGTATAATAGACTCCAACATTTCTTTTTCTATATTTAACACATAAAAAGAAACAATACAACTTTTTTGACAAGTGATTCTAATATTTATGGTATACCTGGGAAAAAAAGTACATTTGTTTTGCAGAGGCATCATTATCACGTGGACGAAAGGATAATGATAACATTATTAGCATAATGCTTAATTTACAATGGGGCAGTTACAAAATATTAGTGACCATACAATCAATTGTTTATCTGTGAAAATGTTTAACTAATGGGCCTATTTACTAACATTCAAATTTCAATTTTTCATGGTTTCAAAAACCTCTAAAACCACTAAAATGAAAGTTGATAAATGGGCCTCCCTATGTCATTAAATCTAAATCCTTCTATGGAGGATTCATAATAAATAACTAGTGATGGGCGAATTTATTCGCCAGGTGCAAATTCGCGTCAAATTCCCGCCGTTTTGCAATTTTTTTGCCGTTTCACGATTTTCGCAAAGCAAAACGCCCCAAATTTGCCCAGCACTATAAATAACAACAGCATTTAATATAGTAAGCACTTTTTAGAAATCGCACAGAATGACTATAACACACAGTAAATACTCATGGAACGAATGTGAAACATTGCATTGATAAATGGGCCTCCCTATGGCATTAAATCTAAATCCTCCTATGGAGGATTAATAATAAATAGCTAGTGATGGGCGAATTTATTCGCCAGGTGCAAATTCGCGTCGAATTCCCATTTTTTTTTTGTGAGCCGGCGTCCATAAGACAGATGCCGCCGTCAGAAACGGACGTCGGCATCAAAAACAAGACGCTGGCTCTGTTTCGCAATTTTTTTGCCGTTTTGCGATTTTCGCAAAACACCCCAAATTCGCACAGAATGACTATAACACACAGTAAATGCTCATGGAACAAATGTGAAACATTGCCTTATTTACTGTTAAGCCCATACCCTGGAAGGCCCTTGTACTTTATTAATGTGAGATAGTTTCAAAATTGAAAAAAATAGTTGAAGCTGGGTAGCAGAACTGTGTTGCAGCTTTCATTTATTATTAATGTGCCACACTAATGTTTTGGACGAGCATGCCCTTTTTCAAGTGTACACCACTCCAGCCAAATGAACCGTGTAATTAACCAAGCCATATGTCCACTGGTTTGTTCCACCAGGCCAATTGATAGATGATAGATAGATAGATAGATAGATAGATAGATAGATAGATAGATAGATAGATAGATAGATACAAGTTCAAGCCCAATATATGGCATAGGTCACTGGTCATTGGTCAACTTCATAAAAGCCTGACCAAGGGGAATAACCCAGAGTCTTTACCCAAAGTCTTTAAGGTATGAACTACCTCAATGTCCAAAGGTCTTCCATTTCCAAAGAGGAGCACTGCTTTTTGGTCTGTGCCCCTGACGAAGACCCCCACTTTTTAGGGGGTTAAAACACTTATATGTAGATAAAGAATTGTTAAACATTTTTATATGAGTAACCTGCTCTTCTTATTATTCTGTTCTTTATGTTGACTGGACCATTTTGGTCTAATAATTGGGGCCCAATAGGGGGAGGGTCCTGCTTACATAGTATCATGGGACTCCATGATTACTGATGGTGGTCCTTTTAAGGATGTGGTTGCCATGGGATATTGCCCAGGTACAAATTTACCTAGTATTAGTAAATAACCCCCAATTTAAATAAGGACACTGGAACAGTCACATGAGCACCAGGAAATATAAACAGGCCCAAGAGTTCCAATACACTTACACATTCATTGAAATAAAGAGGCTACGCTACAACAATTACAAGTAGTTTAAAAATGTTCCTTAAGCAGAACAGAACTGCTGCTTTATGAAGAAGGAAACAAAGCCCTATGATTACCAGGAAATACACTCAACCATGAAAGCAGGAAAAAAGTGAAACTTTTTCAGTACAGTTTTTCTTTGCCAAATAATGCTTTTTTTAAACTGTATTATTCTCCTTTACATAAGATGATGCATTGTTTTCATGTCAAAGTAATTGTTTTCTATTGGCCACAATATCATATTATTCATTTTATTTATATGCCTTCTCTTCCTGCCCACCTCTAATCATATTTCTCTCTGTCAGTCACACCACTGTCTTGTTATTAAGATAAGAAACCATAGCAAGCAGACAGTATTTTAGATGCCTAACTAGCACACTGCAGATTCTCTGGCACAAAATTCATCATGTAAATTCTGTATGTGGAACATTTACCATGCACTGCTATGTTAAAATAAACACAATAAATATCAGTTCTTTCTTCTTTATATCATTGTTTGGCCAATCTTAATGAACTCATAATAAACATTAGTTGTTCCCATAACAATCTGCTTCAGAAACCTAGCCATTTTTGTAATGTTAATGAATAGTTAATATCAATTACAAATCTCCTGCGACGGGGGGAGTCAACCTTTGCCTGCAAGCTGTTGCAGTGCTACAACAGCTGGACAGCCGTAGGTTGCCTATCTCTCTGTTATGACAATAAGGCCTTGAATGCTTTGAATACTTTAATTTTGGGATATTAACTAAATAATGGAGGAGAGGAAGACATAGATAAATAAAAAGTTAGATCACAGAAAGATAGATAGATAGATAGATAGATGATAAATAGATAGATGATAGATAAATAGATATAGATATAGATAGATAATAGATGATAGATAGATAGATAGATAGATAGATAGATAGATAGATAGATAATAGATAGATAGATAGATTAGATAGATAGATGATAGATAATAGATGATTGATAAAGATTATAAAGATGATAGATAGTGATGTTTGAATAAATTCGCCAGACACAAATTTGTGGCAAATTTCCGTGTTCCACCACAAACAAATTAATTTCCAAAACTACGGAAACAATTCGCCAGCAAAAACATTAATGTGTGTCAAAATTGGCGGGCATCAAAATTGACGTGCATGAAAATTTGACACCAGCTAACTTCAATGCATTTCGCTAGTTTTTCTAAAAATTTTGGCAATTTTTTTTTTGCAGTATACTCATGAATTTCGCTGTAAATTTGCTAATTTTTTGGCAAAACAAAACTGCACAGATTTGCCCTTCACTTATATAGACAGACAGATGATAGATAAATAGACAGATTAATATAGATAGATAGATAGATAGATAGATAGATAGATAGATAGATAGATAGATAGATAGATGATAGATAGATAGATAGATAGATAGATAGATGATAATAGATAGACAAGAGTTAGATAGATGATAGATAGATAGATAGATAGATAGATAGATAGATAGATAGATAGATGATAATAGTAATAGATAGATGATGATAGATAGATAGATAGATAGATAGATAGATAGATAGATAGATAGATAGATAGATAGATAGATGATAATAGATAGACAAGAGTTAGATAGATGATAGATAGATAAATAGATAGATAGATAGATAGATAGATAGATAGATAGATAGATAGATAGATAGATGATAATAGTAATAAATAGATGATGATAGATAGATAGATAGATAGATAGATAGATAGATAGATAGATAGATAGATAGATAGATGATAATAGATAGACAAGAGTTAGATAGATGATAGATAGATAGATAGATAGATAGATAGATAGATAGATAGATAGATAGATAGATAGATAGATAGATGATAATAGTAATAGATAGATGATGATAGATAGATAGATAGATAGATAGATAGATAGATAGATAGATAGATAGATAGATAGATAGATAGATAGATAGATGATAATAGATAGACAAGAGTTAGATAGATGATAGATAGATAAATAGATAGATAGATAGATAGATAGATAGATAGATAGATAGATGATAGATAGATAGATAGATAGATAGATAGATAGATATATGATAGATAAGAGTTAGTTAGATAGATGATAGATAGATAGATAGATAGATGATAGATAGATAGATAGATAGATAGATAGATAGATAGATAGATAGATAGATAGATAGATAGATAGATAGAACCCATATTAATACTGATCAGCATAGGTTATTAGTAAAAACAAAACAGTATTTTCAAACTTTAAAGAGAATGTATTTACAATAAAAAAACTGAATATGACACTTTTTCCTAAAGCTGTTCTTTTTACTGACAGCTTCCGTTTGTGAGCATTTCTTTAATATGGTTCCATTATCATCCTAATGATACCTCTAGATATTCAGAAACGCCTAGCAAGACTTTTAGCTATTTTGTATGAAGAAGATCTAGCTAACTAAATTGAGGAGATTATCACATCAGCACATAAATCAGTGACAGTAGTGTGCTATTACAGTTGATTTTTGTTGACAGTTGGCTGTAGGCAGTTGTGTGCCAAATGCCTCCTTTCAACTGGAAATTAAAAAAAAAAAAAATTACTCCATGTGAAATACAGTCCTCCAGTTCAGAGACTGTGAAACCCAAATTAGCATTTTTATACTTAAAAGGTAGCAATCCTCAATTTCCTATTCAAAGGTCTATGCAGTTGTCACAAATGGGTGCTTCACATATGACACTAATGCCTTTTAAGAATGCCACCTATTTCTGGTATTATTTCCCTCGGTAATAAACCACATTGAATATTTTCAATAGAAATAAAAGGTAAAAAAACGTGCATTAACCCTTGTTATACAGTATTTCTCTTGTAATACATTCATTAATCAAACAATATATGTTTCCTTATGTTTTGGAAGAAAATACCTGAAAGTTAAATATTTCACAGTACAGGTATGGAACCTATTATGCTTGGGACGTGGCATTTTCTGGAAAAGGGATGTTGCTGTAATTTAGATCTCCATACCTTAAATTTGCTAAAAAGCATTTAAACATTGATTAAACCCAATAGGATTGTTTTGCCACCAATATGGATTCATGCAGAAAAAGGAATACAGCACTTTGGATTTGTAAGCAATGTATTCATGAGGGTAGGGAGGGGAAGGTACATAAATGTACCCCCATTTGCCCCTTGCCTATGTAGTGCATCATACAGACAAGCAAGATGGGGAATAGTGGTGGGCACAGATGTAATTGGGGGCCTGTACTGTACTTATCGCCTGCTCGCTACTCATTTATTTATGATCCATTTATTATTATATTTATAAGTAAATATAATAATGTTTTCTTTACAGAGGCAATAGAAAATGACAGGATGCCATATAAATTAATTGTCCAATATTCTCCAACCTAGGGAGCTCCAGATTATTGACCCACTGCCCTCCTGTTTCCCCAGGAGTAGGCCCTGACAACAAAGTAAAATGTAGCCACAATTTAGTAATGTACTAGTCTAAATTCAACACTCTATTGATTCTCCCCAGCGATACCCCATTATACCCATACAAGTTCCACCCTCCCCAAACCCAAAACAATCTTGACTCCATCCTTTCAGGCCCTGCAAAACTAGACCAGACCATTGACAATGTTTTCCAACAGTGGTTTCCTTGGTTTTCTTTCAGCAGAGACACAGGTTTTTAGTACAGCATGTATATTTTTTGGAAAATTCTTATAAAGATAACATTATGTGAAAATCCTTTTTCTGGCCTAACTGTTCTGTGATATCACTACATTCCTGTACTCTAAGGATACAAGATTTTAATACATGCTTGGAAACAATCATTAATAGAAGTAGCAATAATGTGAAATTTTTAGACGCTACATTTCTGACTCAAGCAATAATATTAATGTCATTGATCAAGCACATCATTCCTAGATTGGCCGTTCCTTTCACATTACTTTAAAGAGTATAGTGATTTACAGTTTCACATTGTCAAACAAGGTTGGGTCTAACGGTTCTTTGGTGAAGACCTACTGTGTGCATCTGTTTCAGCATATGGATGAAATGGTCTTGCCACTGTGTGTAAGGCTATCTAATACTGTTAGACATCAGAACTCTGCCAGAGCTGCTATGAAGTTCAGTCTTTGTGAACCAGGCAATAATTAATGTAATTAATTTTCATTACCTTATCAGAATTTAGTTTATTTACTAACATGGTAGATTATTATGTGTGACATACCATGATGTATTATATTCCTTTTATCTTTGATACTAGCCTCAAATCAAATTAAATGCTAAAAATAAAAATAAATCGGCTATAACTGACTTCGAATTAAACATACTTCCCAGTCAAATTCAGCTTGTAAAACAGAGTATTATTTTTATTACAACTAATAATACTATTATCTCTTTCCTTTTTATTTTAATTAATAGTTGTAATTAAAAAATACCATTTGAATATCCACATACACATTAAGACATTTTTCTCTAGTGGCCAATGAACATTGTCCTCCAATATTGCTATAATTCTGTAGTTTGTGTCAAGGACACATAACTAATTCTAAGATTTTTTACTGTTTTCACAACTCATAAACACATATTCAAGTGCAATATGCCATCAAAAGTGTAGGGGAAAAATTGGGGATCCCACAACAGTTCCCAAACTAGGTGTAAAGACATTTAAAGGATCATAACAGTATATATCACCCCATGCCCAGTTTCAAGAAGCTTACTGCTAACACGTGGCTGGATTGTCTCATACTGTATTAGACCAGTAGTGGGTATTTTATGACTTGGGAGGTAAAAACACTAAAAGGGGAATTATTACAAAATCGAATAAGAAATTTTGTAAATATAATCAATAAAAAATTATGTACAGTTTATGAAATATTCAAGTTAATCTTTACTATCATCCTCTTAGCAATCTGTCTGTCTTCATTCTATACTCATCCAGGAGTTGGAGTCAGTAGTGATGGGCAAATTTGGGCCGTTTCTCTTCGCTGAATTTCCTGCGAAATTCACATAACGGCGAAAAATTCACGAAACGGCACTGGTGTCTTTAGAAAGTTGATGAAGCTTATATTATATTTTTGTGGCCCTTTAAGCTAATGCCATATTGCACATTTTCTCGACCAGGTAAATTATGATGATTACATTACTAAGGTGTCCCTTTTATCATTATTCAAATTAGTCCTTACCAATTTTGTAACTAGCTCTGTACACCATTCTCTCATGTTTTCTCCAGGGCTTCATCAATATTGTTGGGTGCTCCACATGGTCGCTGTGTGTGTTCGCTCAATGGCCTCTTGGTTTTCTGAATACTACCAGCTTGCAACTCTTAGCTCCACTTTAGCTACTGGAACAAATACAGCTCTACTGCGCATGCGCCGAATGTCACAAAGTGAAATCGGAAAACTTCGTGACATTTGGTGCATGCGCAGTAGAGCTGTACCGGTAACTGTTCCTACTGCGCATGTGCCAGAAGACGCCGGACAGAGCAGGAAGAAGACGCGCGTGGGAGAAGATGGCGACTGTGAACTCCGTGGACAGGACCTGCGCAGAGGGGTGAGTAACAAGTTAGGGGCATTTGCCCAGGGGGACAGGTAGGCCAGGGGGGAGGAGGGAGGGGGGGCAACACAGGGGAGGGGGGGAGGGGTTTTGCGCCCTGGGGGTTTCCTTCTCCTTTAAAGAGGTCCTGTGAGTTGGACAGGTGTCAGCAGTAACCCTATGACATCCAGGACACATCGCAGAAGCAAATGCGAGTGGGGTCAGCAAGAGAGGAGGCAAACTCGTAATTGTGACAATGCCATTTTGGAGCAGGCTGCAGACATGCAGTCTCAAAAAGGCGATAAATCTAACCCAGATCAGTCGCAACTCCCTGTTTTTTCACCGGAATCAGCGGCAGTGCTGGAGGCCACGAGGGAGTCAAAAACGATGCTGTCTCTGAAAATGGACGATCTTAAATTGTAATTGCAAATGAACATCTCCCTGCTGAGAGGAGATATGGATAAGTTCTGAGACCGTGTATCAGAGGCAGAGCGACGGCTGGGTGAGGTGGAAGATGTCACGTACCAAAATCAAGTAGCGGTACAAGATCTCCAACGCCAGGTTGCCCAACTCACACAACGGACAGAGGACGTGGAGAATTGCACGCAACACAATAATGTCTGGATACTTGGTCTCCCAGAGGGGGCAGAAGGCCAAAACCCTACCACATTCATAGAAAGTCTCCTAAATGACTTGCTCCCTCCTGTTGAACTGTCCACAGCCTATGTGGTGGAAAGGGCTCATCACATCCCATGTCGGAGAACTGTCCATGGAGCTTCCCTGAGGCCATTTATTATGCGTCTCTTTAATTATAGGGACCACAATGCAATTCTAACAGCAGCCAGACCTAAAGGGGAAATCAAATATCAAAATGCTACACTTGAGTTTTACAAAGATTTCACGGCAGAGCTCCAAAAGAAACAGTGAAACTTCACAGACATCCTCAGGAGACTCAATGAAAAAGGCCTACAATACAGTATGTTGTATCCTAGCATGCTGAGAGTAGTGAATGGCCACATACCCATTTTTTTGAAAAAAACAGATGAAGCAGCAGCCTGGCTAGATAACAGAAGATAGACACATACGGGCACAGAATCAACCCATGCAGTGACATATAACTACCAACGAAAGGTAAATAGGAAGACCACTGAAGCAAAAAAAAAAAAGATCAGTAGTTTCCTAGATAGCACGGTGTGCCTCCCACTTAGGTAGTCAGTTTAGGAATTAGGACTCATCTCTTGTAGAAGGGTCAGGTATACTCATTATGTTTTTTGATTTCACGTTTGTTGTATGGTATGTATGTACAACTCCATATGTTATGCAGGGTGACAATGTATGCTTCTGCTCATTTCTCCATCTTTTACCTTACTCTGTCTTTACCAAGATAGGAAGGGGGAGGATTTAGGTATCATGGCAATGACACAGCTTGCTGCCATGCAGCCATATATTACCCTAACAGCACCATGGCGGAACTGAAATTTCTCAGCTGGAATGTCAGAGAGTTGGGCTCCAAGATAAAAAGAGCTCTTGTATTTTAGTTTATCCGTTGGCACAAACCGGATCTAACCCTATTGCAGGAAACTCACTTAGCAGGCCAAAAAATATCATCCCTTAAGAAATCATGGGTCAGACAGATGTTCCACGCCACTTATTCAAATTATTCCAGAGGGGTAGCACTGTTAGTATGGAAAAATATACAGTACGTTTCCAATTTTATTCCCTTAAATAAGACTCCGCAGGGAGATATGTGATGGATCATGCCTCAATTTCTAGTCTACCCCTCACATTAGCATCAGTCTACATTCCCCCATGACAGACCCTGACATCTTCACACAGATTACAGCTATGGCAGCTGAAGTGTCATCCAGGTTGATAATTTTGATGGGGGACTTTAATGCAGTGGTAGAACCCCAGTTGGACACCAGAACGGGGACACCCTACAGCCGGCTTCCCGTTAAAGAATGGGCAGAGAGTAATAACTTCAGTGAGGCTTGGAGATGGAAGCACCCAACCCAGGTAGAGTTCTCCTGTTACTCCACCTCCCACAGCTCCCACTCCAGAATAGACCATGCCTATGTTACACAGGAAGTCCTTCCACTAATTAAAGCAGTGACTTATTTGCCCAGAGGTATAACGGATCACTCCCCAATGGAAGTTACTATCAGCACAGGACAGGATCCATCAGATAGGATATGGAGACTTCCACCAGGAAGTTAATGATAAAGTAAATCAGGTGGTACAAAAGGAAGTAGCCCAATATTGGCAAACTAACTTGAATAGTGCAACAGAGCACATACTCTGGGATGCTTTTAAAGTAGTAGCTAGGGGGCATATTTTTCTAGAATTAAGCATGATAAAATACAATACAAACTAAAATTGATGAGCTTGAAACAGAGGTAAAAATTAAAGACTAAAAATATCTTGATGACCCCATAGAAATAAATAAGAGCAACTGGCTACAATCAGACAGACTCCTAACCTTAGCAAACACTGAGCTGGCACAAAAACAGCCATTAACACAGGCCCACCGTGTATTCGCAATGGGGGATAAATCCAGGAAATTGCTAGCGAATCTCTCCAGGGATGCCCAACAGATTACTATGATATCCATTATAAAAGACCTAGTAGGGGAGGAGGTAACTATTTCTCGTCAAATTGTCGAGGTGTTTAGAGAATATTATAGTACATTATAATCCTCCTAAATAAAAAAGAAGGCCCAAGACATACAGCATTATTTAGATGACATCCCATCGGCATATTTGAGCTTGGAATCCCAACAAGCCTTAGATGCCCCAATTACGACAAGGTAAAGACAGCCATCCTGGATCTTCCATTAGGTAAAGCTCGTGGCCCAGACAGGCTACCCTTAGAATTCTACAGAAAACACGAAGGAGACCTAATCCCCCACCTGACACTACAATTTAACTCAATAGCTGAAATGGGTATTCTGCCTGAAACTATGGCTAAAGCTCTAATTGTAAGTATCCCAAAAAAAGGGAGAAACCTGTCTCAGTGTGCCTTCAACAGGACAATTTCGTTAATAAACTGTGATGCCAAGATAGTAGCAAAGATATTGGCTAATTGATTAAAACCACTTATGTCTATTCTGACCAGACCGGATTTATCCCAGCTAGAGCCACATGATGTGGTCCTGCAATGAGATCCAAGATTATTGGACAAGATTATTGCCTTTATATCCAAAGTTATGGTACTGCCAATTGAACCTACCCCAGCAACTGCAATACTCTGGGCTAACCCTCGGGAATTGTTTTCTCCAAGTATTTCTCCAGACTCTTTTATATTATGCCAAATAAATTATTGTTCTCAAGTGGAACAGACCAACTGCACCTACCATAGAGGCATGGAAGGCAGGAAGCCTATATAGGCATGGAAGCCTATATAGCTTAGGGATGTCAGGACAAATTCATAGACATTTGACTACTCTGGATTTTGAATTCTGAATCTGCATACTAATCAATGTTGTGGAGAATGTATGGTAACTTTGTCCTCTTCTTTCACTTTCATACCCTGCTTCTATTCTATCTATGGTAAAATAGAGTAATGTGCATACAACCAAATGTTTATATTTTGAAAAATCAAAATAAAAGCAAAAAATGGGTGTCACCACTTAATGGCAACTTAACATGGCCTTGACTTTTTTTAATAAGAATTCTAGATTCAGCTATTCATTTGAATTCAATCATTATACAGCATTTAACATAAAATGGTGGTAATGTGGTTTGGTAAATTTTATAAAGTTTTATAAATATGGCCCATGAAGTCAAGTACAGTAAGACATCTTATTCCAAAAGTTGGAATCTGAAGTTATATTTATTTTAAACTGTAACTTTCTTCCTAAACATGTTTTCTTGAAAATTAAAAAAAAATATATTTTTTTATGTTTATTCCAAAACAGCAAAAGGCTGCATGAGATGCATAATTCCATTTGTGAAATCCAAACACATCCAGACTATATTCCACAGTCAAAATCCTTTTTGATCTGTAACCATTCAATAGGGAATATGTTTGAATACATCTGCATACTGCATATAATCTGCAGGCATCAGTACACACTAATGAAGAGAATTCTCATACTGAACAAAATGCATATGGACACTGTTTTCCCCCTTCAGACAACCTGAAATCTAGTTGATATGGTCCACTGAAAAATGATCCTAGAGCGAAATAGACAAAACTGTAATGTGAAAAAACAGAGCTCATTCAGGTGTGATGTTTTTTTGCATATATTTTTTCTCCCTTGACCCATGGCACTCTGCAGCATATAGGGTAAAGAAAATCATCTCGCACAGAAATGTGATGTCCTTTACTGCCAAAGGCTGTTGCTGTTTTAAATGGAGAAAGAGCACAATGCATGAAGAAGGAAAATTAAAGTGTATTCATTTTAGAAATTAGATACAGTGTCAGGAGACTCTTTGAACACAGCCAAGGCCTGCAAAGGGAAATTCAGTCTAATACACAGTTCCCTATACTTTTGACCACACTCAATTCTTAAAAATCTGTTTTAACACATGTTTTGTAAACATTATTGGAAATTGTAATGTAGGAGAATGAAAGTATACAGTGTGCCATAGGGAAAAGATACTTTACTTCAAAGGTACTACAAAGACTAAATGTGCCTTGGTATCCTAGAATGGAACTGATTTCATTATATTTTTTGTTTACATAATTGAGACAAAAATGATTTATTAAATATATAAAAAATAAATAAATAATGTTTAATACAAATTCAAATCTGAGGTTTAACATAAACTGATATTGTAGACACTTTCCTCTTAGGTTGTTATTAATGATGGCAATTTTGCATGTGCCACATGCAAGTTTAGGAAGACAGCAGGAGATTAGGGAGTTAAATTAGTGGCTAAAGCCTTGGTAGGAAGGAAGGGTTTGGGTTTCTAGAGCACTGGTCGGCTTTTCCCTTGGGTTACAACCTATTTAGTCATGACAGGTTCACCTCAATGGAAGGGGTCCACTGTGCTAGGGGAAATAATGGCTAAGAGGTTGGAGGAGTGTTTAAACTCGGCAAGGGGTGGGGTGAGCCAGAGTATCACGGGGAAGCCAGGGTAGACTGGGCAGTGGTATTAGTAAGGGGTCTTGGGGGAGGAGTGAGGGGGGTATGCAGTTTACCAGCAAGGAAATCCCTCTGTTACAAGATAAACAGGACAATAGTAACGTTAGAAAAAGAAATACAGCTAGTAATAACTTCACATTGTGAGACTGTGGTACTGCTAAGTGTAAGGTAGGGGGAAGCCCACTGGGGAAATAACGTACACTTATTTACTATAACACTAAATTGTTAACAAAATAAAACAGGATCACATCAGTCCCCCTAATCAGTATGGGTAAGGGGCTCGCACGATAATATTGGCAATGTCTCACACTAAGACACTAGCACTGTGGTTTTTTTTTTTTTGTAAATACTACGAATGGTACTTACACTATATAATAATACAGGAAGTTGTTTTTTAATACTACACAGACATCAGTCCCTCACAAGGATATGGAAAATTTTTCTTATATAAACACTAGGGGTTACATGTTCCTTCTTTTTTTTCCTTACTTATCTAATTATTTAATTCTTCCTTCTAACACTGGAAGGGTATCACTTTGGAATAATGGTATTAGCTATAAGCCAACATGGACACGTAGTTAAAACTTATTTATTTATTTATTTATTTTTTTATTTATATATATCTTTTTTCTACTATCACTAGTAGAATCACTGACACCCAGTGGACGGGGATCCACCCTTTAGAATAGCAACACTAGCATAAGTCAATCCACACTCTCTCAATGGCTGTACATTGTATCTTCCTTGAATATTGTATTTTGATTATTTATAAAATCTCTAATGTTTAACTGTAAAATATGGAAAAGTAATAAAAATTTATAAAAATAAAAAATAGTAACGTTAAATGTAATTCTCAATTAAATAATGTAAATATCAGAGGAATAAGTAGTAACCTCTGCTGTATGCTAGCAAATGCATGGAGTTTGTCAGGTAAAATGGGAGATCTAGAGTTAATTGCATGTGGTAAAAACAATGATATAATTGGTGTCAGAGACCTGGTGGGATGAAATCTGTGACTGTGTGGTACATTTAAATGGATATGCCCTTTTTAGGATGGGACAAGGGATTAAAAAATTTGGAGGCGTTTGTCTTTATGTAAAACCTGAATTGAAGCAGTACTCTAAAGAAATAACCATGGATGGCACTTGGGAGGGTGTGAAATCCCTTCAGGTTGAAATTTTGACTGGGCAAAAAGCAACAAAGAAAATTATCATAGGCGTATGCTACAAGCCACGGCGAATAAGTGACAAGATTGAGGCCCAACTACAAATGGAGGCTGTTTCACAACTAGGTCAAGTTATTATTATGGGTGACTTCAATTATCCAGACATTGACTGGGATAATGGGGTTGCCAAGTTGGAAAAAGTTAATGGGTTTGTAAATATGCTTAACGACAACTTTTTATTTCAGCTACTTCTGAAAGAACCTATTAGTAGTGATTGCTGAATCTGTGCCAAAAAATTAGCGAATTGACTGCAAAATTCACGAAACAGCACAAAATTCATGAAACGCATTGAAGTCATTGGGCGTCAAAATAATTGTTGAACGTCAAAATTTCCGTGCACTAAAGACAAGCTAAAATCAAAATGGAAAAGGGCATTGCAGCAAGGAGTAAAATGAACCCAAAATTATTTTTTTAAATAGGTATATAATAAAAAAATTAAGCAGGATGGAGTGTGATCATTGTTGCTAGAGGGGGTCAGCTGATTGATGAGAACAGAGATAAAGAAGAGATTCTGAACTGTTATTTTTGTCTACACAAATGAGAAACCAAGTAATGAAGGTTTCCTTCTAAATAGTCCCAATTCTATTAATTTAACAAATGATGTATGGTTCATGGAAGGGGAAATTCAAAAGAGACTAGAAGATGTAAAGATATATAAAGGGCTAGGACCAGATGGTTTTCATCACAGGGTACTAAACGAGCTTTGCTCTGTGATTGTCAGACATCTTTACTTAATTTTTCAGGATTCATTGAGGTCTGGCATGGTCCCAAGAGACTGTCGAAATGCTAATGCGGTGCCGTTATTTAAAAAGGGATCTCGTTCTCAGCCTCAAAACTATAGGCTGGTTAGTCTGACATCAGTGGCAGGACGTAGGGGTATTAATGCATAAAATAGCTGACTTCCTTGCAAATCATAATACTATGAGTTTGTGCCATCGTGGTTTTATACGTGTTAAACCGATCTTGCCAAACAAATTTAATTTCCAAGCAGGAACCTCACCTCCACAATGGCAGTGGATGTCATCTACTTGGACTTTGCAAAAGCATTTGATATAGCACCACACAGAAAGTTAAGGGTTAAATTAGGGAGTATTGGTCTGGAACATAGTGTTTGTGATTGGATAAAGAAGAGGTTGAAGGAAAGACTACAAAGAGTGGTGGTAAATGGAACATTTTCTGATTGGACCAGTGTTGTCAGTGGAATACCGCAAGGGTCTTTACTTGGTCCTTTGCTTTTCAACTTGTTTATTAAAAGGAATAAAGGAATGGTAAAGAGGAGGTAAATCAATTTTTACATTTTATATGTTGTTAACTCTTCCAGCTAATTAAAAGAAGGGTCAGCCATTTCTGGAAGATGTTTTGCTCGTAATACAGATCTATTTTATTTTACTGATAGCTTTGTCACAGGCTGTGACATGCAGCACCATATAGCAATGTTATAAAAAGGCAGTCCAGAAGCAGGTCTAGTAGTCTAACAATACCAGCCTATCAGTATATAGCACCAAATGTTAAATGAATGGGGTATACAGTATGTATAATTTATTTATATAGCACATTGCAGTGAGGGGTATATTTATATATAGGCACCCTAAATGCAAGGAAAAAAAGTTTCCTCAGCTGCTGCCAGAAACGTTCTGTGTTAATCTGATGGCAGAGCAGAGTCAATGTTGGTGAAGATGACGATATGTTCTGGTGGATGTGACATCATGTGCCGGACGTGCGGCACACACATACGCACACTACACCTTGTGGGGACATGCGAAGTAGGTACCAACAAAATTTTCAACCATTACCATACCTCCCAACATTTTGGAAATAAAAAGAGGGACAAAAAAAAGTTGCTGCACATAGTGCCCATTTTTGTGGCCACACCCCCTAATTACTATGTTAATTTTACAAAAATTTGGCAGGCTATGACAGTTACAAACATGTTTCTGTGGTTTTTTTCCCAGTTATTACAGTTTTGCTAATGAAGGTGAATTGCCCTTTAAACTGTACGTTCTCCCAAGAGACCTGTTTATCTAAATTGTTACAATTACTTATTTGCATATCTCAAAATTATTGCAAACGTATCTTTGTTGCTCATGGTGGCTGTTTTGGGCTCTCTGCCAAAAGCCAATTAAGTTAGAAACTTTGTACTTTTTTCTGGCTGTTTAGTGCAGAGAAAGTCAGGACTTTTCAATACAAATGCGCGACTGCGGGTTGAGCTGCCAAAAGCGGGACTGTCCTAGTGAAAATGGGACAGTTAGGATTTATGCAATACTAATGTTCTTGACATGCATATTATGCTTTTAGACATTTTTTCTGATATTCACATTCAATTTAAAAGGTTTGTGATTTTTCTGATATTTACACACGATTTGAAAGGTTTGTGATTTTTCTAATAATTACACACAATTTGAAAGGTTTGGGATTTTGGGAGAATTTTAAGTGCACTTTATTAATGGACTGAACTTTGTAAATAATAGCTGGCAAATGAATAAACATACATAACCCTTTGGGGCACATTTACCTAGGGTCGAATATCGAGGGTTAATTAACCCTCGATATTCGACCGTCAAAGTAAAATCCTTTGACTTCGAATATCGAAGTCGAAGGATTTTGCGCTATTCCTACGACTGAACAATCGAACGATTAAATCCTTCGAATCGACCGTTTCGAAGGATTTTAATTCATCGATTGAAGGATATTCCTTCGATCAGGAAATTGTTAAGAAGCCTATGGGGACCTTAGCCATAGGCTAACATTGGCCTTGGTAGGTTTTAGATGGCGAACTAGAGGGTCGAAGAATTTTTTACAGAGACAGTACTTCGACTTCCGACTATCGACTGGTCGAATAGTCGAACGATTTTTAGTTTGAAACGTTCGATTCGAAGTCGAAGGTCATAGTCGAAGGTCGAAGTAGCCATATTCTTACCATTCAAAATTCGAACTTTTTTCCCTCCACTTGAACTAAGTAAATGGGCCCCTTTGTGTTGAAAACATAAATACACTGTGCATGCGATTTTATTCAAAAGTTTCAACAGCTGATTTCTTTATGCATTTCTTTTGATATATATATAAATAATTCAATAGTACTGAATACTACTGTAACCTGCAATTGTATGGTTAATGAACACACAAATGTCCTGTGCTTTAGGAATGGATTAATTCCCCTTTTGTGCCCATAGAACTCTTTAGCTATTATGCAGTCTTATTTTTCACTTGGTTTAAGTGCACAAAGACAATCGTAACCTCGATGCATACTACACTTTATCATGTTCCAAGCTGTTTTATAATGAATACCTTTAAAGACAAAACACAGTAGGTCCAGTGGTAATGAAACAGAATGTGTGCAGCGTCAAAAAGAAATAAAATAAATAAAGAAACAAATAAATAAATAAATAAGTGAATAAAATGCATTATCATAACAATCAGTGTTAATAGAGATTTACTAGGGTACCATGAAGGTGAAACAATCCATTTGTATCCAACAGTTTCCCATCAGTCCAACAAAATGTTTGCTTTCTAAGTTTTATGCTTATTTTTCTAATAACCTGCCTAGAGGTGAGAGGTAAAATGATCAAGTGGCTAAAAGATTTGCTCTGCTAATCTTGGTGCTTATGCCTTGGATAATTTTATTCTTTAAACATGGATCTTTCCAGTAGTTACTAACTTCTGGCACTATATGTAAGCTTGAAGTACCATTTCTTTGTGCATTCTTACACCTAGAAGTACGTAGGTTGTCTGAGAATGGCTAGGTTTGACCTAGAATGTTATATGACACACAGTTATATTGTAGTGCTGATTATTATGGCATGTCACCATAAAATACAGAAACACAAAAATGGCTTTCATTATAATTTCAATAGAATATTAGCTAGTTAGTTCCAGTATTAATGGGAGTTTGCTTTAAGAGATGGTTCATCTTTAGGTTAACTTTTGGTATGTTATAGAATGGCCCATTATAAGCCACTTTTCAAATGGTCTTCATTGTTTATTTTTTTTATAGTTTTTTAATTATTTATTGACTCCCTCCAGCTTTTCAATGGGAGTCACTGGCCCCATCAAAAAAACAAATGCTCTGTAAAACTACAAATTTATTGTTTTTGCTACTTTGTGTTACTCATCTTTCTATTCAGGCCCTCTCCTGTTAATATCCCAGTCTCTTATTTAAATGAATGCATGGTTGCTGGGATAATTTGGACCCTAGCAACCAGATGGCTGAAATTGCAAACTGGAGAGCTGCTGAATAAAAAGCTAAATAACTCAAAAACCCCAAATAAAAAAATAAGGAAAACCAACTGCAAATTGTCTCAGAATATCACTCTCTACATCATACTAAAAGTTCATTTAAAGGTGAATAACCCCTTTTTAAATAAAATAGATCTCTGCCTCCAAAGATGCCCCAGTAGCTCCCCATCTTCTTTTCTGCTGATTTGCTGCACAGGCTCTGTGCTGCTGTCACTTACTAAGCTTAGGCTGATTAGCAAATAATTCAGATTATTGGTATGGGGCAGCTCAGAAACAAACACAATGAACATCAGAAATTAATAATCAGCCCTATAGCATCAGCTTATATGACAGATAAATAACATTTTCTGCTTCATGATTTGCGAGTTTGCGACAATCCCAAAGCTCAACTTCTCAATAGCTGCTCAGAGCCCACTGAGTATGTGTGTGTCACAGACACTCCTAACAATATCCAAGATGTGGACTTCATGTGGCAATGGAAAGGCCTGGATGGTTACTGCTATAGAGATACTAAACCTTTAGGCGGGTGCAATTAAATATATAAAATATGGCATTTCTAGCCATATTCATTATTAGGGTTTAGATATATTTTAAATGAACTTTCTATGAGCAGAAAAATGTACATGAACAGGTAAATCAGCTTTATATGAATGGCAGACAATGAACAACACTTTTGTTTATTGTACATTGAAAAGTTTTTGCTATGCTCTGTGTCTGTCCCCTGCATGTGTATTTACAATGGCTAGAATAAGAGAATAGTAATATATATACTGTATATATATATATAAATTATATTTACTGTTTATTATTATTATTATTATACTTCTCTTCTGCTGCAAAATAAACAAAACAAAAAAAAACCAATGCAATCGGATAGTCATGCTTGTGTAATTATCACTATTCCTTCACTCTCCATCACTGTTCAGCAGATCTTTGGATGCAAACTAGTGTTGAGAATCACTTTAAAGGCTAATGAAGAAGAAATAAAAATGAAACAATGAGACAGAAGATAATGTAAAGTTGAAAATATGGGATAACATACAATGGAACAAAATTACAAAGGGAAAACACAAATTCATGACAGTAAACACACATATTCATTAAACATGTCAACGCATAGAGCCAATGGAGCTGTTGTGCCTAATGATATGAATGAGGTGAATGGAGCAGTAACCCCTTACATTGCACATGCTATAGGCCAAATACCAAGTGCCAAATAAATCATTCCGATGTTCCCACCCCCATAATAACATTTTCATCTCAGGCACAACTGTTCCCAATTCACCATTGTCAAGCATAAAATTATCCGATGATGATTTTCAGTGGGTAGGACTGCAATTGAATTTTGGGGAAAATGGCAAATTGTTTCATTTTTTTTTCAGTTTAGTAACCCAGGTCCATAATGTTCATCTGCTTCAAGATACATAAGTGAGAACCTGCAGTTGTTACTTTTCTTTGTCTTTGCTTACAGAGCATCATTTCGGCCAGGGAAGACATGCAAATGCAACATCTGTTGTGAAGAAGCAATTGGAAGGGTTATTGGGAGATTATTCATAATATTATTACCAAGAGACAACACAGTTTCGAGAGAGAAAGATTCTTGTTGAAATAATTCTCATCATATTTGTAACTTAGACCAGGGTGTAATAAAACCTTTGAATGCCCAGGTTTAGTATCATCACAGTTGTAACGTACAGAGCTTAAAAGTTTTGTTTCTAATTGCTTTTCAAATTCTAATTATACAGGTTCTGAACCTGTTATCCAGAATGCTCGGGCCCTGGGTTTTCCAGAAAACAAACAGATCTTTCTGTTCATTCCTTGAATCTACTAGAAAATCATGTAAACATTAAATAGCCCCAATAGGTTGGTTTTGCTTCCAATAAGGATTAATTATTGTATATGTTAGTTTGGATCAAGTACAAGGTATTGTTTTATTATTACAGAGAAAAAGGAAATCATTTTTAAAAAATTGGATTATTTGAATAAAATGCAGTCTATGGTATATGGCCTTCTGTAATTTGGAGCCTTCTGGATAATGGGTATACCTGTACAGTTATTTAAGGTTTCTCAGATTCATGATCAGTGCTGTGTGGAATAACACAACCATACACAGAAAGCATGACTTTTCTTAAAGAGCAAAATTAGAATCATGTCTATAGTAAATAAGTAAAGAGCTTTTATAAAACAATTCAGAAAAATTGTGCCATTTGATCATCTCAAAAGGAAGCAGTACCATTCTAAAGGACCACTAAGACCCAAATGTTAATCACCTGTTCATGACATATATGTCCTCGGATGGAATAACTCAAGTGGACCATACCAATTAACACTTGCTGACAATGTGAGGCTTATTTACTAAAATCCGAATTGATCTCATTTTTTAAATAAAAAAACCATGGACAAACTGTAATACCCGATTTAACCTTATTTATTATAATCACTCGATTTAATCGGTTGGGGTAAAAAAGCTATAAAATCGATCGAAAACCTGAATTGTATTTTTCCCCCCAAATCACTTGCTTTTTTCTGGATTTTTCCTGAAAAGCCTGCATTTTTTGAATTTTTGCCCGAAAAGCCCAAAAAGGTTGGCTTTCCGGGATAATTCCAACGCAGACCTCAGAAACGTCAAAATAGGATAGGGACCTCTGCCATTGACTTCTACACAACCTAGGTAGGTCTGAAATGGCTGATTTTTGTATTCGGGCTTTTAGCTGGGTCTGGCTTTAATAAATCTCAAAATTTGAGTTTTTTTAAATAAAACCCAAAATTTGAGTTTTGCCCCAAAAATCCTGACCGGAGTTTATAGAATAACCCCTTGTATGTGTTATTTTGTTGGCATCATGCTGTCGATATAGCACATATGTTTCTAGGTCCAGCTAATGCTATGTGGGAAATTCGCTTTTCCCAAAGTACCCTTAACCCAACAAAATCATTGACAGGGAAGGGGTTAATGCCTGAATTTGCTACTCATCTGTCCCATTTGCCTTTAGATTTGGTGCTGCTCACTTGATATTGCCCAGGACACAAATGTGTGTCATGTATTAGTTGCCACTGATCATTTTGTAGTTATAGGCATATGGAGAGAAATCCAGGGCAGCAACCAAGTTGCTGCCCTGGATTTGTTCCACAACTACTGAATACATTGAACTATTGGGTATTATACACAGAATACCTGTGGAAGAAGCCAACAAAGAAATTCGGTGAGCTTGCTCTGAATATTATATAGGCATATGGAGAGCACTGTTGGCATAGCATGGAAAAAAATCAGTACTTTACCAAAAAGTTTGTAGACATTTCTATTATATGTTACCTTATACATGTAATGCTGGACTTTGATAAGAGATTCAATGAAGAGTTAAAAAAAATTTGTGTGCTATGCTACATACAGCACAAGACATGACAGTATTTTCCATTTAAATGCATTTGAAAAGTGCATAATCAACACCAACTGGAAAATAAACACCTGCTTGGCAAACAAAGCCTAATATATAGTGCTTCACTCGCTATATAAGGTACCTCCTCAATCAAAGTTGAAATCCAACCATGTAGCATAGTATAGGTAGCCAAAAAATATTCATGTTGTTTTTGAAGAAGCATACAATAAAACCGCAAATGTTCTATAATAAAAAACGAACGTAAGTTCTGAATATGCTTCTCTCTGTCAGCATGTTTGGGCAAGTTTTTTTTTTTTTATACCAGTGCTACTAAAAGAGATTTTCTCCGCAAGCGTAGCTTGGAGTGAGCGGTCAAAGGTGGGACCGTAACACAAAAGTCCTGCACAAAGGGGGTTTTTTTTTAAAAAAAACACATAACTAAACTATGACAAAAGAGGTGTGGCAATATATAGATTTAGATATGCTCTAAGTGCAATTGGTTCTTCTTTGCACTGACTGCAAGTTTATTTCAGTTGCAGCAAAGCACAGAAGTGAATATTCCTTGCAAATGGGATCAAAATTTAATTTTTTGCATGTTGAAAACAGACTTGCCAGGAACCCACTTCACTTCTGTGATTCCTTTTAAAGGACCTGAATCTCTTCAGTGAAAGCTCAGGAAAACACTTCTAACCTGCATCCCTATCCACTATGATCCCTTTACTAACAGGCAATATCACCTGGAAGAGATGGCCCCAATCTACCAATCCAATGATGGAGCTCAATACTGCTCTTTCTAGCTGACCTGATTCTCTTAAGGTGGCCATACAAGGGCCAATAAAAGCTGCTGACAGACAAAGTTGGCAGTTTATTGGCCAGTGTATGGGGCCCTCCAATGGGCTTGCCACGCCAATATCTGGCCAAAAATCAGGCAGATGCAAAGATCAGGCAGGTTTAAAAATCCCATTGGATTGAGGACCACTTTTGTTCAATGATACCGTCCTTGCATCAAACGACTGCATTCCCTGCCTTGTAATCCAACCATTGGGCCCTAGCACCCATGATCGGATCAACCCAATAATGCCCACTCAAGGTGGGCATATTGGGGAAGATCTGCTCGTTTAATGACCTCTGCAAACAAGTGGATCTGCACAAGAGTGTACTATTACAGTCACTCCTCTATCACTGTATAACTACCTCATTCTCATTCACAGGTTCCCTGATCCCCAACTCACATCCCTTACGTCACTCTTATTTATTTTGCCTCCTGCCTCAGGTCTCCAGCATCATACACTTTCTTCTGAAATAGAATTCCAAAGAGGAAGAGTCATGATCTCCCAGTCACTTGTATATTAAACGTGAACAGGAAACCCCAACCGGGGCCAACAGGGGTAAAACTATCCCGCCCAAATATCTAGGTTATAGGACCAGGACTTTAACCCTATGGGTTCCTACATTTCTTTTATTTATCCTTCTATTTATTCACTCTCAAACCACTGCCTGCTCAATAGGTTAAATGGGACCCAGGATATAGCTGGTTGCTGCTGAAAAAAGTTACATAAAAACGGCATTACTTTAAAGGATAATTTTAAGTTGAACTACCCCTTTAAGATGAATTGGAATCACACAGCTGCTATACACACATCATTAAAAAGAAATGTCGTATAAAGCAAGTGCAGTTTGAACTTTGTTTTGTATAGAAAGTGATTATTGTGGCTTTTACTTTATGCAGTATATAACCTTCATTATATATACCAGTGCTGTCCAACTCATTACATGTAGTGGGCTGATTCATTCTCATACAGCGTGTTCTGATTGATACAATACTTTCTTTTATTTCAAACACAATAACGGGAAATAACCTTGGACAGAATCAGGAGTCATTATATTCTGAGGTTCTGACTGTGCTTGTCTCTGCCAATAAGTTTCAGCACAGCAGAAGAAGTTGCCCGTGTTAATAGCAGCATTTAACAGCAAGGAAAATACTGTACCAGCTTGGTTCTTAGATATCTACCTTTACATATCAAGTCATTGATTACTTCCTCACTGTATGCAACAATGCATTAATAAACACATGCAACCACCCACAGTATTACGGCTTTTCTCATCACAGAATATATAAATAAATAATAGGTCCTGCATGCCATATGTAATTAAATAAATCCCCTTCTCTGTAGATTATATAAATAATTAATAACCCTTGAATATTAAATAAATAAATAACTATAAAGCCCTCGTGGGCATCTGTGTTCCTAAAATTAATTATTTTTCCTTTAAAAGAAATATTAGGCACGGATCACATCCCCCACACTTATATATACAAATAAATACTCTTCTAGGCCATAAATAAGTAATTATGTGAACAAAGAAGTGCCACAACCTAGATTGTCACACTGGCTATTTATTAAATATTGATACTGCCACTGCAAAATTAGCTGAAAACAAAATGTCAGCTGAGACAATAATAAGGAGCATTTTGGCATATTTATAGAGAAAATGCACTGGCAAAATGTAATTTTAATAGACATACAGTATTAAAATATGTGTTCCCCTGTTAATAAATGGGAAAATATGTTTGGGGCTTTAGATTAAGCAATACCATGGATAGGTTTTTTTTTGTTAAGATGTATAGTTCTGTATATTCTTTAGGTTAGTATGTTTTCAGCTCTGTTTGGAAAAGGTACTGAAAAACACAACTGTAGAATAAAAACCTTTGTAGGCAGATTTACTGTACATTTAAAAAAACATTAAAGGAGAAGGAAAGGCTAAAATGAAGTAAGCTTTATCAGAAAGGTCTATATAAATACACCAGTAAACCCTCAAAGTAATGCTGCTCCGAGTCCTCTGTCAAAAGAAACACCACATTTCTTTGTTTTTATTGTGTACACATGGGCTTCTGTATCAGACTTCCTGTTTTCAGCTTAAACCTCCAGGGCACGGCCTTGAGCATGCTCAGTTTGCTCCTCTCCCCCTCCCTCCTCCCCTCCCTGCTGTAATCTGAGCTCAGAGCTGTTAGTGAGCAGGGAGAGACTCAGGCAGGAAGTGATGTCACACCAAGCTTATATGGCAGCTTCTATCCTAAACAAACAGAGACAGTGTCTAGAGCTGTTTAGTCAGGTATGGTAAAGCATTCTGCAGAATAAATATAGCATTCTAGCTTGCACTATTGTGGCTATTCTACTGGCAATAAACTGTCTTGGAGCTTTCCTTCTCCTTTAAGGGTTTGTTTGATATGCAGGACTCCCTACCCCTCACACCCTCAGCTCTGTCACCGGATTTCCTATGGAAATCTGTGTCGGACGGTGGGGAGGGTTTAAAAAAAAATAAAATAAACAAAACCAAAAAAAAACCAGGCACCCTGGACTGCTGATATACTAAGCACACCAGAACCTACCATTCACAGTGCTGTGGTCTAACATTTAAGAAGCATCTTTTCTTGTACATTTAGGATGCTGGACACAGTGATTTACACCATTGCATATATTAATTGAGGAAGAGCACTTTAGTAAGGCCTCCTGGTTATAAATAATTTGTAGTGATGGGAGGGACTGAGTGTTCAGGTAGTAGGTTAGTGAGAACATATGGGCTGTAGTGAGACTCCCAG
This sequence comes from Xenopus petersii, assembly GCA_038501925.1. Lineage (NCBI taxonomy): Eukaryota > Metazoa > Chordata > Amphibia > Anura > Pipidae > Xenopus > Xenopus petersii. The sequence continues at coordinate 142,375,712 of CM076680.1, read as the reverse complement.
TTGAAGCTTGTGCACTTTATGTGGACATGACAGAGAAGGGGCAGCCGAGAGTGTGAGAAGGAGTAGGGCCCCTGGAATGGTTAATGACACTCTGCTAATGTTCATCCACAGGACAGGGGCACTGGAGACTTCTGAGGGGTTCTCTGTGAGAGCATGTTTGTTTTAGTGAATTGGATGCTGAAGTCAGATCAGTAGTGATATAATATATTTACTGTATATATTTGTTCATCACACTAAAGTGTTAGATGTGTTACACAGAAAAGGCCTTCCCTATGCCCCTATGTAAAGAGCTACCAGCCACTGGAAGCAGCTTTACAATCCGTCTTTACAATCATTTCTTTCATGTGACTCACCAAGGGGCAGATGTATCAAAAGTCGAAGTGAAAATTCGAAGTAAAAAAATTAGAATTTTGAGCTATTTTTGGGTATAGGCCAAAATTTGATTAGAATTTTAAAAAAATTATACTATTCGAATATTGAAATGTATCATGTACTGTCTCTTTAAAACATCGACTTCGACCATTCGTAATCTAAAACCTGGCAAATTGCTGTTTTAGCCCATGGGGGATCTCCTCGAACCCATCTGGAGTTATTTGGTGGCCTTTGAAAAGTTTTTTGGGGCAAATACTTTATTTCGAATTCGATCGAATGCGCTAAAACTTCGATTTGAACAATTTGGAATACATCCTATTCACCCAGAGTTAAAAAAATTACATTTTTTATATATATTTCGATTGGTCTTTTTTTATTTGAATTTTGAAGTTATGGGGGTTCAAAAAAACTCCCATTACTGCGAAATTCCACCCTTGATAAATCTGCCCCTTAAACTTGTGTATTATAATAAATAAAGTACAGTAGCTCCTATTGTAAAATATGAGGATATTAAAAGTCACCTTGGAATTCCATGACCCCTATAAAAGCAGTCGACCGTTGGCCTTATGTTTTTATATGGTCATGTAATTCCTTGGTTACTTACAATATCCTTATACTTTACAATAGGGGGTACTTTATTCACTATATGATTCACAAGAGCCACAAATATCCTGTAAATAATATCCTTGTCATTGGTGCTTAGTGATGTCATCAGTTATTATCGGCGCTTAGTGATTTAAGTCCTGTCAGAAGACTCACTGAAACTTGTGTATTATAATAAATAATGTGCCCCCGTTGTTAAATACTGTATGAGGATATTAGAAGTCACCTTGGCGTTCATGACCTGTATACAGCACTTGATCTTCAGCCTCTTGCTTTTATATGGTTATATAATTATATAAGAATATAATTATCAACTATAGCCAAACTGTAAATTATATAGTTATAATACACAAAAGCCATGAATATACATATATGATGTGTTTTGTGAAAGGTCCATAGAAAGGACCAAACATTGACAATTAATTTCACCTTTTTTCACCATTTATGAAGTCCAGGAGTACACCTGTTATTGGGATTCCTAGAGAGAGCATAAAAAATAAAACCAAAGAAAGGAATATATAAAGAACTACAGGTATTGGACCTATTATCCAGAATGCTCAGGACCTGGGGCTTTCCGGATAATGGCTCTTTCCGTAATTTGGATCTTCACATCTTAAGACTACTAGAAAATCATATAAACATTAAATAACCTAATAGGCTGGTTTTGCTTCCAGTAAGGATTAATTATATCTTAGTTTGGATCAAGTACAAGCTACTGTTTTATTATTATAGAGAAATAGAAAATAAGTTAAAGGGATACTGTGAAAAACTTTTTTTTTCCAAAACACATCAGTTAATAGTGCTGCTCCAGCAGAATTCTGCACTAAAATCCATTTCTCAAAAGAGCAAACAGATTTTTTTATATTCAATTTTGAAATCTGACATGGGGCTAGACATTTTGTCAGTTTCCCAGCTGCAACAGTCATGTGACTTGTGCCTGCACTTTAGGATGGAATTACTTTCTGGCAGGCTATTTCTCCTACTCAATGTAACTGAATGTGTCTCAGTGGGACTTAGCTTTTACTATTAGGGTAAGGACACACGAGGAGATTCAGGGAGATTTTGTCGCCTGGCTACTAATCGCCTCTTCTTTTGAGCAACTATCTCCCTGAACTGCCTCAGCGTTTTTCCCCATAGGCTACAATGAAAAGTCGCCTGCTCTAATGCACACGCAGCGATGCGTTTTCAATAGTTGCCCAAAGTTGCCTCAGTGAGGCAATTTCAGGCAACTATTGAAAACGCATCGCGTGTGTGCATTAGCGCAGGCGACTTTTCATTGTAGCCTATGGGGAAAAACGCTGAGGCAGTTCAGGGAGATATGACTATGAAGATTTTCATTCATCCAGGTCATAGTATATCTAGTATAGGTCAATCTAAAAAAAAAAAAGCAAGTCCAGTTGTTTTTAGATTGACCTATACTAGATATTCAGGGAGATAGTTGCTCAAAGACGAGGCGATTAGTAGCCAGGCGACAAAATCTCCCTGAATCTCCTCGTGTGTCCTTACCCTTAAGTGCTGTTCTTAGATCTTCCAGTGAGCTGTTATCTTGTGTTACGGAGATGCTATCTCGTTACCTTACCATTGTTCTGTTGTTAGGCTGCTGGGGGGGGGGAAGGGAGTGGGTGATATCACTCCAACTTGCAGTACAGCAGTAAAGAGTGATTGAAGTTTATCACAGCACAAGTCACATGACTGGACACAGCTGGGAAATTGACAATATGTCTAGCCCTATGTCAGATTTCAAAATGAAATATAACAAAATCTGTTTGTTCTTTTGAAAAATGGATTTTAGTGCAGAATTCTGCTGGAGTAGCACTATAAACTGATTCATTTTGGGGAAAAAAACATGTTTTCACATGACAGTATCCCTTTAAACAAATTGGATTATTTAATTAAAATGGAGTCTATGGGAGATGGCCTTTCCATAATTCGGAATAGCGGGTTTCCGGATAACGGATCGCATACCTGTATATAAGTATATACAGAAGTTATTATTTTATTAAACTATCTTCTCCCCAGCTACATGTATTCTAGTGTTCTATAAATCAAGGCCAAATGCTTCAGTTGCATGATGCTGTATTGCAGCATGTAGCTTATTTGGATAGAATCAATTGTTAGATAAGCCTCTTATTTCTTATTTTAAGATAACACTTTTATATTCTATTCAGTGTTCTTAATTTTGCAATGCATAAAAGAGCTCACCATGATAAGCAATCTATTTCTTTCTGAAAGAATAGGACAAGGGTTAGTAGATCCATCTCACTGTGAACACTGTGTGCCTTTCTGAAGTAATGTACATATTGTTTTATATAATGTAAAATTCTGCATTGAATTTACATTCTGAACCAAAAGCAGGTCACATTTTATGTTTCTCCTTTTACCACACAAATTACATTGCACTTTCTTCACCTCACAACTTGTTCCTTATTTTCTTAAATTAAAAATTGTTTAAACCAAATTAACAGAAAGAAAAAGAGTGAGAGAGAGACATAGAATCCAGACAGATTAACTTTAATGGCATGAAGTTACAATTTGTGTTAAACTGATTAAATACTATTATGAATTGCCTAGCTATTTAGTTAATTTGGGGTTAAAAAATTTCTTGCCCATAAAGTTCAAAACTTCATTGTACCACACAGCATATTTATCCTAAAAGAGTCAATCTCTATTCAACATAGCAATCCATCAAACAACATGATATAATAGAAGTAGATTAGAATACATAGAGGATGTTAGGGGCAGATTCATTAACGGTGAATTTCCGCCAGCATCAGCGTCATACCCCTCACACCACTTTGCCCAGTGCAAATGCGATACGAATACGTTAATTAATTAATATGCTAAAAGTTTAGTCCTGGGTGTCGATCGATGCCGACTTTTCGCTTTCGTTATTTCGGTTGGGCGAGCATTTCATAGAGAAGATGCCTAGCGTTCATTTGTGCCTACCGAAAATTCGCTAGTGATCTTGCGCTTAGGTCAATTTGCATACAGCAGGTAAGTTGTATTATGAATGTTGGTGCAAATACTTGAAGTTACCACTTTTTATTACATATGTCCAGGGAACCTTAATAAAGACAAGAGAGTTAATATAGCCCTACACATGAGCCCACTGTAAAATTAATGTTCCATATGTTATAAAATGTATGGAGAGAGTTAGGACTTTTGCAGCCAATCCTTCTTAAAGGAGAAGGAAAGGTTAAAATTAAGTAAGCCTTATCAGAAAGGTCCATCTAAATATACCAGTAAACCCCAAAAGTAGTGCTGCTCTGTGTCCTCTGTCAAAAGAAACACTGCATTTCTTTCCTTCTATTGTGTACACATGGGCTTCTGAATCAGACTTCCTGCCTTCATCTTAAACCTCATTGCCCTGGGCAAGAGCATGCTCAGTTTGCTCCTCTTCCCATCCCCCCCTTCTCTACTGTAATCTGAGCCTAGAGCAGGGAGAGACTCAGGCAGGAAGTGATGTCACACCATGTTAATACTGCAGCTGCTGTCCTAAACAAACAGAGAATTTCTAGAGCTATTTACTCAGGTATGGTAAAACATTCTACAGAATAAATATAGCATTCTAGCTTGCACTGTTGTAGCTAATCTATTGGCAATAAAATGCTTCCTTAGCTTTCCTTCTCCTTTAAAAAAAGAAAAAGTCGCCAGCGTTTTTTGAACTTTAATGCATTTTCGGCACACAGGATATGATGTAAGTGACAGAAGATTGAGGAAGATCTAGCTGCTTTTTAGCACTTGGCCTGGTCTGAGGTGGCAAAGTCAACTCTGGAGAAAGAGGTAACGTTCAGTAAAATCCACACTTTAGTGAATCTGTGGAGTAATGATCATTCACCAGAGCAAAAAGTGGCCGGCCAATAGAGTGTGAATGAACGCTAGCGATGGTCCCATTCGATAGTGAATTGGCGCTTGTCAGTAAATTGGTGATGTCCTGCGGGAAACAATGCTGGTGAAAAGTTGCTAGTGTTAGCCACTTTGCCCTTTAGTGAATCTGCCCCTCGGGGGGAGAGTTAGATGGCTAGCAAGGACAGTCTACATCACGATGAGGAATTTAGATTTGGTGTTGTTGCCATTCTGCTTAAGAGATGGGATAACCGGTAGCTCAATCTCATATGAGCCTGCAGCTTCCTTTAGACAGAGGAGAAACTGCACACAGACATCATGCTTCTCTTGCTTTAAGAAGACAAAACTTTATTAACACTTCTGCATTAGCAGACAAAGATCATGTCACATGACACTGTATTAGTATCAGGTCAGTATGGGATCTGTATGAGAGCACACCCATTAATACATATTTTAACACCCCCACTTGCTCTCATATTACAGAAAGACATATTTAGCATAAATGTATTGTAGACTGGTTTATACTCCAAATATGTAATGTAAAAATTCTCCCAGTTTAAACTTTGTTACTGGCTTAGTCATAACATCTGCTACCATTTTGTTTGTGGAACAATACTCAAGAGTTATCTTTCCCTCATGTAGTACAAATCTAAGAAAATGGTATTTGATATCAACATGTTTGCACCTTTGACGGCAAACCGGCAAATACACCTTGATTATCTTCAAAAATGTTTACTGACTCATATTGACATTTAGGGGCAGATTTATCAAGGGTCAAATTTCGAAGTTAAAAATACTTAGAAATTCGACCATAGAATTAAAATACTTCGAATATCGAATTCAAACTTTTTTTCATCGAATCTGGGTATCCTGCGGTCGAAGTAAAATGGAACGATCGAACGATTAAATCCTTTGAATCGAACAATTCGAATGATTTTAGTGATCAATCGAACGATTTTACTTCGACTTCCAAAAACGTAGAAAAATGCTCTAGAAGGTCCCCATAGGCTAACATAGCACTTTGTCAGGTTTAAATTGGCCGAAGTATTGAAGTCGAAGTTTTGTTAAAGAGACAGTACTTTGATTATCGAATGGTCGAATATTCTACTATTTTACTTCAAATCGAATTCTTCAAGTATCTTTGAAATATATTTCTTTTTTTTTCAATTTCCTGATTTATTGTGCATCAAAGTTACACAGAATATAAGCATAGCATTAATCTACATGTTTAAAGGCACATATAGTCTGTATATTGCAAAAAAAAAAAGAAAGAAATAGAACCGAAGTCAAAAACAGGTTGAAATAAGAAATATAAAACATAAAAGATTGTACATGGTATAAAGATTAGGTTAGGTTAGGTTCTGCTGTATCCTGGTTTATCAGATATTTGTGTCTACTTAAGTATTAAGGTGAGGTACATATTGAGAATTTCTTCTTATGTATCTTGGATAGGATGCCATAGGTCCCAAATTTGGGCACATTAGTGTTTAGCCTGCAGTGATCCCGCTGCCGTTCTCTCCCTGGTCTCAGCTATTGGATGGAGTTCAGTTCTTGGATGAGGTGTTGTATGCTAGGAGATTTGGCTTGTTTTCAAGTTTTTGCAATCAAAGTAGCTGCTGACACATGGAACAATAGCTTTTTGTTAAGGTATGCAGTATTTTCTGGGTAGATTTGTAGTATTGCTTTTTGAGACTGTCAAGGGCGTATGCAATCTAACCACACACGGAGCAAATCAAATACCTTTGTCCAAAAAGGTTGCACTGTGGGGCACTGCCACCACATATGTAACAATGTTCCAACCTGTCCACAGTGTCTCCAACAAATATTTGCTATGTGTTTTGGAGTAAGGTACCACCGATGCGTAATTTTATTATGCATTGGTTTGTGCAGCTGGTAGCTCCTTTAGGTGCGGATAGAATTTTTTTGCCATTCTTGCAATGAGAATTGGGTTTGGAGGTCTTCCTCCCATTTTCGCATATACGAGAATTTAAAATCATCTGGTAACTGGAGCTGCTGCCTATAGCAGTCTGAAATGATTGCTTTACAGTTCCATGCTTTACCATACAGATGTTCCATTCTGGTACCCTGTCCTACATTTTCAGCCTTTGTAGCCTGAGATTTCAGAAGGTGTACTATTTGAAGGTATGTTTAATGTTAGGAATGTGGGAGTTCAAATTTTTCAACCAGGTCTTCAAATCTCCTCAAAGTGTTTGCAAAATAAAGGTGTCCAATAGTGGTTATCCCTCTGACTCTCCATTCCTGAAGGTTGATATCCAGGATTATGTACCTCAATGCTGTAATAGGAGTCAGTGATGATGGAAAAGTCCTTATTTTGAGTTTTTTAACCATAGTGTCCCATATGTGCAATGCAACCTATGTTGTTGGTAACAAAGTCACAATTAAAGGTCTGTTTCATTTAGGGAGCAAAAATAGCTGAACTACATTTCTATCTTTAGCAAAACCTGTTTTTAGATCTACCCAATTTCTCATACCTGGGGGAGAATGTAAGCGCACCACAGTCTCCAGCATTGTTGCAACATGATATATTTTTATATTTGGAATTTCGAGTCCTCCCGAGCTTCTTGGGAACTGAGAGCAACAAAAAGCTATTCTTGGGGGTTTATTAGCCCATATGAATCTGTTAATGATTCGTTGTATGGCTGGGTTGTACTGTGGGGGTAATGCTATATGAAGTGTCCTACAAGTACAATATTTTTGTTAATATATTCATTTTTATTGAAACTATCCTGCCCAGCCAAGATATAGAGCCTGATTTCCACCTTCCACATTCTGATTCTACCATCTTCAATAATGGCTGATAATTTAGTCTATCGATGTTAGCTGGGTCCTTGGGCAGTTTCAGGCCTAAAAAGGTTAAATAGTAATTTTTCCAATCAAATTTATATGCATATTTGTAACCTTGTAAAGCTAGATGTTGAATGTTAAAAGGGAGTTATTTTAAACCATGAAATAGCCTGGAAGTCCACTATTTCCTTGAACAGATTAGGCAATGATACTGAGACATTACTGAGGGTTAATAGAATGTCATCCGCAAACAGTCGTATTTTGTGTTGGCCTGTGGGGGTGTTTATCCCCACTATGTCCAGGTTATCCCTAATTCTTAGGGCAAGAGGCTCCACCATTAATGCAGATATAAGCAGGGATAATGGACAACCTTGTCTCGTACCATTGGTAATATGGGAGACATTTGATAGGGCCCCCACTGTACACACTTTTGCTGTAGAGTTTGTATACAAGGGGTGTATAGCCTTAAGGAAGGTTGGGCCTAGATGGTATTGCTTAAGTGTTTCCTCCATGTATTCCCAGTTGACCCTATCAAACACCTTCTCTGCATCAAGTGATAGTAGCACTGCTGGGGTCTTCTGTGTTTTCAATATGTGTATAATATTGTAAAATCTGTGAGTGCTACCAGAGCCTTGCCTATAGAGGATAAAGCTTACCTGAGTAGGGTCATTTAAGGATGGGAGAATCTGAATCTTTGAGCTAAGTTTGGAATAGATCTTAAGATCAGATATATATTTATTTTGATTCATTTTTATCACTTCACCAGTTTGTTCAAAATTGATACCTAGAGATAATATTTGAGCTTCCCAAGATCTTTCATTTTGAACCTTGTAGTGAGCATTGCTTTTCCATCATTGAGTAGTGTTTCATTACTGGCAGCAATAATAAGATCATGAACTCATATCAATAGTTTTACTCTCTCATTTCCAGACTGCCTTATGTATCCACAATGGTCTACTGAATTCTGTACAAATCCATTTGTGTATAGGTAGTTGTGTAGCATTTTGTTCCAGTTTCTACCTGATTGCTTCAGACCATACAATGATTTATTTAGTTTGAGAACTAACCTATCATCTGTTTCAGTTTTGATCTCAAATGCCTCTGGTTAGAAGTAAAATTCACATTTGGAGAAAAAGTCTCCATGTAATCATTTCCCTTTACTTGACACATGAATTTAAGGATTCAGATTGGGTTTGGCCAGGCATAAGGATTCAGCTGAATCCTGCTGAAAAAGGCAGAATACTGGATTCTCTAAAAATATTTTGTTGCAAGATACATGACAAGATACATGGATGACTTATTTTGACAGTGACATTTTTTTAATTGTTGTCATGGAAAGATCTATCTATCTATATATCTATGGGCAACTTTATTTCTCACTCCAACTGCATTAAATAGGCATTTTTTATCATTCCAAATACATTAAAGTCAATAGGTGATTTTTCTATGCAAATTTTTGTTGCAGTTTCATGGAAAAATCCACCAATGGTGAATGCGGAATTAACTGCGAATCCATGCTTGACAGAAAAAATCTCTCATCACTATTTATTCCCCCATGCCAGCGGCCTGGTATTTGGAAGCTATGCAAGGTCAATGGGTGCCTAGCCCCTTGGTTAAACCTCAGCTATATAGGTGAGGGTCATTAATTTTATTTTAGTTCTTCAGCATTTTATGCATATTCACCCTTAGTCTTCTGAGCACATCTCCTGCCCCACGCATGAAGCAAATATATTATATTACCCCACCAAACACACAGGGAAGAAAACATTTATGAAGGGCATAACTATTGGCAAGAAGGTGTCAGGAACTGCCCCACTTATTTTTCTATTCCGTCTTTTCTATTGTTATGAAGCTAAACAAATGAAGGCATTCCTGTAATTTCATTTGTTTCTATAGACCTGAGCCCAATAGATCATGCCTCGTGAGCTTCTAAATTGTTTTTAGGGAAATAAGCAATGCAGTGTAAATTATGCTTTATAATTAGGCCCACTGGTATCCACTCAAGGGACTTTTTATAATATTGTATTGGAAAAAATTAAATGCAAAATAAAGTCAAGTCTCTTGGGGAGAATATGTACTTTAATAAATAGAGAAAGAGGCAGATGTTGAAAGAAAAGAGCAAAATGGCAGTCATTAAACCATTCTACTACTGCATAAAGTCATACCCTTGGTTTGGATTAATATATAGATGATTCAATCACATTGGGGCAAAACACTTTTTGCATTATGATTCATGTTATGCTTCTGATTCGGGCTATAGACTACAGATGGTGTTCATAAGAGGGTACAGTAGCTGTTTTGTTTACTGGAAAACTAAAATACTGCGTATTGTGTTCTTGTTCTCAGATTTCTGTAGTATAAAAAATGCACATCATACACAAGCTTACGCTTTATAACATTAGCTATGTATAAATTACATTATAAGTCAGTGTTATATGCTCCATTGCATGAAATCTGTGTGTTTAAAAAATATAATAATTTGCATTTCATAGATGTGATAACCTCAGGAGTACACTTGAAATTCAGCACATGCCCACAACACCTCTCTGCCTGCCCCATTTTTAACTGAAGACCAATGGTTTCTATTAAAGGATCAGGCAGGAACTCTGACAAGCCAGTCAATAACTATGTGAGGTTACTTCATTAATGCTATAATGGCTGATAGAGTGAGAGGTAAAAAACAGGTTCCTGACAGCAGCAAATGAAAATGATAGAGATTCCTGAAGCAACGTGCCTTTCCTTTGTCATTGTCTTTTGCTTGGCTTATTCAAAATGTGGCATTTATGTATTCAGCCTTGATGAATGTTGCAGGCTTTAAGTACTTTTTCCATCTCTAACGTAGTGCCGATTGCACATTGTTCTTTCCTTCCTTCTTTCTTTTTTTCCCTTTTATTTCTATAACCTCTGCTGTCAAGGCATAGCTAGCTAAAGGGTTTTAGGGACTGTTTAAATTGTTTTTTTTTTTTTTTGCTAAATGCTGTAGGTGATAGGACAATGTATCATGAATGCTAGCGGGGTCAGTTAAAGAAACATGCAATATGAGTTGATCCTCGAGCTCAGTTCATTAAATACTTTGTTCTGATTCGTGACAAACCTCAGATCAATGTTAAAGATTAAACTGAGTGTTAAAAGAAAATAGTATGAAGTGACTTAAATCAGTGGCTAATAAAGCAAAAAAAAAGTATGCTATATAAATTTATGTTATACTAATATCTGTCGGAAATAATTAATATACCTAATATTAAAACAGTTTATTCCAGGGAGGTATTAATATAAAGAAAGTGCTCTATGCCATTTAAGTAATTTTAAGAAGTGACACAGTATAACACTTTACATAAGTATCTTAGAGGAACATTAACGTCAAAAATAAAAGTGTTTTAAAGTAATGAAAATATAATGCAGTGTTGCCCTGCACTGGTAAAACTGATGTGTTTGCTTAAGAAACACTACTATTGTTTATATAAATAAGCTGCTGTGTAGCAATGGGGGCAGCCATTCAAAGGAGAAAAAGTTCAAGTTACACAGCAGATAGCAGATAAGCTCTGTCTGTCTAATGGTGTTATCTGTTATCCATTAGTTAACCTGTGCCATACAGCCGTTTTTCAATTCCCGCCATTGCTCCACAACAGCTTTTTTATATAAACTATAGTAGTATTTCTGAAGCAAACAGATCAGTTTTACCAGTGCAGGGCAACACTACATGATATTTTCATTACTTTAAAACACTTAAATTTTTTGGTGTTACTGTTCCTTTAAAGACAGGAAGGCACCAGGGCTGGGCCAAGTCAACTGGGTGCCCTAGGCAAACTGACCGGCCAGCCCAATATACCCTGTGCACTTGCAAGCCCAAACTTGAGCAGACATCTGACCGCGCAGTAGCAGAGGGGAGGGAGGGGACAGTGAAGGAGGGGAGGGGACTGACAGAGAGGGAGGAGGGAGTGGAGTGAAGGAGATTGCATGGAACTCTAGGGGAAGGGGTAGGCAGAATATGCTTAATAGGTACTGTCCAAGCGCCTTTTCTGCCTACCCCTATTTCCTGCCCTGGAAGGCACTACCTTGTTTCAGCCAAGTAGACATCTGTCTGTTAAAGTCTTCACATACTGTTGGCACTCCAGCTATAGGCACTAAATATTACATAGTAAGTGGGTACTACAATTTATGGACTGCAGCAAGCCATAGCTTGTTGCTGGACTATAAACCATGTGGTTGAGCAGGAAGTAAGAAACACATTAAGGGGCTGATTCACTAAGGGTCGAATATCGAGGGTTAATTAACCCTCGATATTCAATTAGGAATTGAAATCCTTCGACTTCGAATATCGAAGTCGAAGGATTTAGCGCAGAAAGTTCGATCGAACGATCAAAGGAATAATCCTTCGATTGAACGATAAAATCCTTCGAATTGAACGATTCGAAGGATTTAAATCCAACGATCAAAGGAATATCCTTCGATCAAAAAAAGTTAGCCAAGCCTATGGGGACCTTCCCCATAGGCTAACATTGACTTCGGTAGCTTTTAGATGCCGAACTAGGGAGTCGAAGTTTTTTTTAAAGAGACAGTACTTCGACTATCGAATGTCGAATAGTCGAACGATTTTTACTTCGAATCCTTCGATTCTAAGTCGTGGTCAAAGTAGCCCAAAAAAAACTTTGAAATTCGAAGTTTTTTTTACTTCGAATCCTTCACTCGAAGTTAGTGAATCGGCCCCTAAGTGTAGAAAGGGTGAAAGAGCACTTTTATAGTATGAAAGATACCTTTTTTAACACATTTTTAAGCCATAGAACAATTAGTAACCCCTTTTCATGACAAAAGAATGACTGTAAATACTGTTGAATGGGTTCCAAGTGTGTTAAAAAAGATACAACTATTGAAAATGCTTTAGGAAGAAGAAGCACAATTTGAGCTCCTTATGTTATTGTCTTTAGCTTGGCCTGATTCCTGGACTTTTGATCCTCATCCAGTTACTGGACTCTGCATGAATTATATTGCCCCCATTTGTACCTGTGTCAATGGCAGTCAATCCCTCAGATTGCCTCCAATCTGTACCTGTGCCAGCATAAGACAAAACATCCATCATATTATTACCTCAATCTGTACCTATGCTAGCGGCAGCTAAGAAAATCAGATTGCCCCTAATTTGTATCTTTCCCGGCAGGAGCCAAAAATCCATCATATTGCCCCAAACATCTATGTACCTGTACCAGCAGCCACCATATTGCCCCACATACCTGAGCCAGCAGCAGCCAATCCCTCATATTGCCCCCAATCTGTACCTGTGCCAGCATCAGCCAAAAAACACAATATTGCCTCCAAATATGTACTTGCGCCAGCAGCAGCCAAAAATCCATCATATCATGTTAACCTGTGCAAGTAGCAGCCAAGATATTGCCCACAAATATGTACCTGTGCCAGCAGCTGCCAATAGTGGGGAGTGCATTTGCCTGCAGTATGAATCAAGGGCAAGAGGGGGTTGGAACAGGTGGTTTATAAAATTGAAAAAACTATTAAAGGCCAAGCAAATCAGGGTTTAAAAAAGAAAAGAAAATTCTCAAGCTTGACAAAAGGCCGCATGGCCTGAAACTTTGCGGTGATGCCCAAAGCTGAGCATTATTTGCAATAAGCATGATTATGTTAAAATGTATGAATGTAAGTATGAATGTTGCATTTTGGGTTATATTAACAAACATCTTCAGCTGTAAAAGTATTCTTCTTTTTACAGAATTCATTCAAAATTGCTAATAGAGGTTAAGAAAATCCACCAATCTATCTTGAAGATTAAAAACTAGACTGTAAAATATCATTGGGTATTCAAATTAATTGTAAATGCTGAATTGCTATCTCTCTCTCTCTCTCTCTCTCTCTCTCTCTCTCTCTCTCTCTCTCTCTCTCTCTCTCTATCTATCATCTCTCTATTTATCTACAGTAGCTATCTATAATATGGCAATATAATCATTAGAGAAAAATTGTAATTATTTTGTATTAACATGCCTTACCATTGGTTTTATACCTACAGCTATCATTAGTAGGGATGCACCGAATCCCCTATTTTGGATTCGGCCAAACCCCCGAATCCTGCGCGAGGGATTCGGCTGAATACCGAACCAAATCCAAATCCTAATTTGCATATGCAAACTAAGGTTGGGAAGGGGAGCAATTTTTTACTTCCTTGTTTTGTGACAAAAAGTCACGTGATTTCCCTCCCCACCCCTAATTTGGATATTGCAAATTCGGGTTCGGATTCGGTTCGGCCGGGCAGAAGGATTCAGCCAAATCCGAATCCTGCTGAAAAAGGCCAAATCCTGGTCGAATCCTGAACCGAATCCTGGATTTGGTGCATCCCTAATGATTAGTAATGGGTGAATCTTAACTTTTATGCATCGTCGATAAACCGCACAACATTTTTTTTACTATACATTACATTTTATGGGTGTTTTTTCAAAGTGAAATGTGGCAAAATATTTCACTCATCCCTAGCTGACATTTACAAGTACATCTTACACAATGCTTCAAACAGTAATCATTAACAACCAATTACCTGATGGATTTGATTGACCTAGTCCAGTTACAATAATGAAAGCAAATATCTGGTTGTTTTTGGTAACTAGAAAATGTAGTTTATGGTGATAAACCAATTGCAGTTTAAGATGATTACCCCATGATACAAACTACAACAAAATTAAGTTTTTATTAGAGTACAGTAGCTATACCATAGCTTTTACTCTTTAAAAAGCTACTTAATATTGTATTTCAAACATGTATTTGGTTTCTTGGCAGGGGTCTCAAATCAGTGGTGCTGTAAAACGTAAGACATGTTTTTCCAAGCAGATAACTTTATGCAACCTGTTGTGAAGCAAGAGAAAGATTTATGAGAAGCTAATACACTTTAAGTGACACTGCAGGTTTTGTCACAAAATATTAGATTTGTTTTTGTCCAGAATTTAGTGTTCTATTTTGTTTTATTTACCACACAGGTTTCAAGTTGGAAAGATTAATTTGCTTGTTGTCTAGTACAGTATAATACTTACACTGGATTTTCAGTCAATTAGCTAATGCTGTATATGAGGGTTGTGTATTAATTAGTCATGAGTATACATTATAATAGAGAGTGGATATATTTCTCAATGTTAAAATCAGCATGTACATTTTTTTACCTCTTTTACTTTAATCCCTTGCATTTCCCAGCTTAAATTTCCTGCTGGAAAAATGTTTAGGCAACATTCTTTTCCCATAGGGAATCTTAAAGCGGAACTATCAAAAAATTAAAAATTAATATAAGCTTTATCACACTACAATGAGAATCTTTCTAAATATAATCAATTAAAAATATGGTACTCTTTCTGAAAAAAAAATCTTCGCTGTCCCTCTCTCAGCATCTGTTTCTTTTCATTTTGTCTTCATGCTGGACTAGGTTGTCAGATTTTCATTGACAGTTAGATCCAATTTATCTTTTAGGGGTGACTCAGTTTCCTAGCAGATTTATAACAGCTAGCTCAAAAAACTGATTCCACAACAGACAAAATGTAACAAAATAGAGTATTTCTGGTGTTTTTAAAAGAGCTTGTTCTAATACATCTTCTAGGCAAAACGGGCCACCCTAAAAGAGATATTGGATCTAACTGTCATTCAAAATCAGACTCCCAACTCCTACATGAAGAGAGAATGAAGAGAGACAGATGCAGAGAGGGGGAGAGTGAAAATTAACTTGATTATTTCAAAAATAGTACATAATTTTTAATTTATAGTATTTAGAGAATTTTTTTATTTCAGTATGACGAAGCTTATATTAAATCTTTTATTCAATATTTCCGCATTAGTTTCCCTTCAAACTTGGAAACTCAAGGGCATATTTGTCACCATTCAGATTCACAGTTTTAACACAATGCAAGTTTTTTGTGGCAAACATCGTCAATTCAAATCAGAGGAGACCTTTAGAGCCTTTTTCCTACATCCAATAAACTCCCATTGACCCCCACTGACTTCTACATGGTCTTGCAAGCTGCCATATGCAATGTTTCAATACAGTTTTTCAGGTTTTTTGCTTATGTATTTGTTACAAAAACTCACCCTGGTGGTCTAGTGGGGGGGGCGGCAGGTACGCCTGACGCCCCCCTCAGTGGGGATGCCCACTGCACAGGTCTTCAACGCCTTAGCTGCCCATTATAGGAGTTTGTTCCTGATGCTTTCTGAGCTTTTGCTATCCTGTTTTGAACCTGTTTGATTCCTGTTGTGACCCCTGCCTGGCTTTTGACTATTCTGACCTCTGGATCCTGACCTTTGCCTGAACACTGACTACCTCTTCTGCTTAACCCTTCTGATTGACTTCCTGGTTGACCCTTGCTTGACTGACTATGTTTATTCTCTGCCTGCCCCGACCCGGCCTGATCTGACTACTCTATTGCTGAACATCCTGTACCGCGACCTTCGGCCAAAAAGACTCTAGCTAACAGTCGTGCCCCTCTGCCTATCCAGAACCTCTAGCCCTGCACCTCTCGTTTAAGTCCTGGTGGCATCCAAGTAGCTGAGGGCTCCTCCCGAGGCCAAAGGCCTACAGGTGAAGCACGAGCCGAGACCAGGGTGCTTGGCATTGGTTCTGGTGTTGGGTGCCGACCGTGAAAGTATTGCAAATTTGTGTTTTTTTAAAACATTATTCAAATCCATGATTTTTAGCTAAAAAAATCAAATCATGGAAAAAATACGAATGTTGGAAAATAACCCCCTTTGTTTGCAAAACTAAATTTTACGAGATTTATTAAGTGCAAAAGACTTACAGTCTCAAAAATTTGAAAAATTGGCTGGCAAGTGCATGTAGAATGTAATGGGAGTTGTATTTTCAAAAGTTTTACTATTTTCAATTTGAGTTTTCAAGATTAATTTAAAATTTGGCAAAATATTGCTTGTGATTTCACCGTGATTAAGATGTTTATAAGTGATCAAATTTTTTCATTTTAAAGGTTTTTTTTACATAAATAAACACGCATTCAAGATCTTCACATTTTATTATACCTGCCCTTGTGATTCTACATCACCAGCAGGATGTTCCTATCCTTGCCAACAACACTGAATCAACTTCATTGGCAAGGAAATCTGTTTTTTTTTTTCTTTAATTTATTACTGGTTTCCCCCAAAATGTTGTAATCCTTTTTTACCATTAAACAATGCTTGCACCATGCCATGGTTTTTTAATGAAATATTTACTTTCAAAAGTCACAAGATAAGTTAACTTTCCAAACAACTTTGCTGAATTAAATCCATCAGAATAATCAATGACAACAACGGCAGCTGTGTCCTATAGTTTTATAACACCTGTTCTCCTTTTAGATTGTAAATTATTTTGAACAATGCCTGTTTTACCTCTTGTTGACCTACAGTATCTGTTTGGTCATATTTTTGTATGTTCATTGTATACTTGCATTTGTATGTTTATAAATGTGTTAGCAACAACAACAATAATAATAAAGATAATAATAAGAACATCTAGCATCCTGTTTCAGATTAACATTTTACAATAAATAATGGGTATCATTTTTTGGCACCTATATTGTTTCAAAAGGATTCAAAATTTGTATACTGCAGGAGATGTAGTGTCTCATGGCAGGTGGCAAATGTGTTTGTTATATATATTAGATTATTTAGGAAAGTTGTAGAAATGTTATTCTGCATATGACCTTGTCATTATAGTTTACTTTTTTTTTTTTTAAAGTTGACATATAATTTAAAAAAAAAACACATAAATATTATACTTGTGTATATTCTAAATTATGCAAAATAATATTATTATAAAAAGATTATTATACAAAAACAAACATAACAGATTGTATGATTTGGAGACTTTACTGACTTAATGTCTTCGTTAAGGACTTTGCAATTTGCAAGTTTTGCCTGTCTGGAAAATAAATGGTCTTTTCTGATTTCAAATCTCAGCAGGAAGTGAACTACTGGCAATGTAAATCTTGGCTATAGTTTCAGGTTAGAAAAAAGACCTGAAAAATTAACCCTTGTAGTTAAAAAGGTCAAAGTTGTAGAAACAAATACCACATGAACCAATAACCCATAGAGGCTCAGGTGTTTCTACATATGCTAATACAATAAAAACAGAAAAGGCAGTTACCCTTCAGCTGCCATGTAGCTTGTTGTAGGTGGATGCTGTGGAGAGGGCATGCCCATATCACTTGGCAGTAAACAGGTCCCATATGTTTCTCAAAATAAAGTGAATATATTATTAATATCCAAGACCCTTGTCAATATCTATACTGCTGAATATATTATTCAGAATGACAATTTGCACTCACAAATAAAAACCATGTATTTTATAGATTGCTGTTTTGTTTATCAAAAAAATAAGTTGTGTTCGTAGTCTTTGTAAAGCCATAAAGTTAAAAATTGTCTTGAATTATGCTCAGTGTTTAATACCATTTACTGCACTGAAATCTGTTATAGTTATCACAGTACATACCCATGTAATTTATTTCAGGACTACCTATATTTTTATAGAAGTTCCCAAAATATGTCAGTGACAAATAAATGTCACAATAATAAATAAATGTCAGGATATGAGAGGTCACAGCGGTGTGGTTCTGACAATATAAAGGCATAGACATAAAGAGGTGTTTTCTAGTATAGTTTTACACTAGGTGGTGCATTTAATTACATTTCAGTGGCATAAATAACCACTATTTATAATCATCAACGTCACTAAACACTGAGGCATGTACCCAAAACCCAAAGCCAAAAAGAGCAACTGGATTTTGGTCAAGGCATGCTCTTCTGTTTAATACAGCAAACCTTTGGCTTTGGGTCTGGCCTGTAGCTACCTCTGTGCCTCCAGGTCTTACTGCATAAGAATTCATAGACAACCACTGAGGCTAACAAGGGAACTGGCATGGGCAGACCTAGGCATAGTCAGGCGACTGGGTCATAGCTGGATAACCAATGAAAGAACTCATAAATAGGGGTCAAAAACAGAAAAATAGTGCAAGGGAAAAGAACAAAGCAGTGCAAAAAATCAGGAACCAAAATAAAAAAGTAACAGAGTTGGGCTGAGGATTGGCACTCAAGATCTTCAGTATTAAACATACACCCCCATGCACCCAGTCATTTGCCACCACTTGTACTAGTCTACCCATCCTCAGTGTTCCATGCAGAGTAGGAGCAGAAGAAGAGGTAGGAACTTTGCCTCCCCCCAAAGTGCTCCATTGTTCTGTTGCTAAGAAGTAGGATTCAGAAAACTGGAACAGCGCAGCCAATAACAATCAGGCAAACTACAATAGGCACTGAGTAAGCTCTAAGCTAATGATTATATAGGGAGGATAATTGTAAACTCAGAGCACCCGTGAATAATAACAGCTGAAAAGGCTAAACCTGCAAGAAAACTCAATGATATCAAAGTATTGAACCCGGAAGCAAATTATCTGTTCATAGACAGTAGGAAAAAGGTATTGTAGACTGCATATTTTACTACAGGCTCCTGTGAATGTTAGGAGCAGCCTTGAGATGTCTGTTAGCTCCTCTCTTCTGGCAAGCAAAAGCTGATAATAGTGGACTTCTCCATTTGCCATACATTAGCTGTAGGCTGAACAGACTGACCATCAGATTCATCATCATCATTTTCTTTCGGAAGAAAGCTTTTGTTGTATTACCGGTCAGTGATATCTGAGCAAATGGGTTCCATTGCATTCAGGTAGATCCCCAAGGACTGTGGCAGCAAAGTGTAGAGTGGATGCCTACTGGATAGAATGGAAAGCAATTTCCTACCAGAATCCCTAAACTTAATGGGATGATTTTAAAGAAATATAATGATTATATTAAATTTATATATTACATTTATTAATTTAATGTATCTGCCTAAAGTGCCTTAGCCAATATCTTCTCTGCCTTTTATAATAACCATCCTAGATTATGTTAAAATATAAGGCTGTATGTATTAAAAAAAGCAGCAGTAGAATAGAGAAATCTTAATGTGAAATGTTTTTTTTGTTTACTTAGCTGTGCTGCAAGAAAACACAAGTAGTAGAAACCTAGAAAAAAGGCACTGCTGTGACTGAATGAATGAGACCATATGAGCTATATTGGAGCCGTATGCATTCCATTTAGCTGATATCAAACACAGTTTAATGAAAGTTAAATAGATTCAGAGGAGTGCATGAGCTGGAACAGATTAGATTCCACTGAGGGGCCTGTCAGCATATTGTTGTTCATGTGTATTCCCTTTTCTGAGCTGCCACAATTTCAGTACTCCATTAGCAATACACAAAAGACTTATGCAGATACCAGCCATATGCACACACACTGCCATGTTGGGAAAAGGGAAAATAAGGTCTAAAATAGCCCATTCATCTACAAGCAGGTATCTGATACTGTATAAGAACTGTTATTGTTAGCAAGATTGCAGAATTATAGGCAGAGATGGAATCTGTCTTTCTTATAAATGTACACCCCCAAATGTAAGTAATAGAAGCAAAATGAAATCCATATTAATCAACTAAAATTGTGTTCATTGTGTATCATATATAATGTGTGTGTGTGTGTGCGTGCGTGCGTGCGTGCGTTTACTGGTTTAAAAAAGTTGCATGATGTATAAAAATTCAGAAACCATAGTAATAAATATATAGTTTAAATAAAGTTAAAGGTGTTAAATGTTGAAAATGTTGAAATGTAACAATTCATAATTATTAATTATATATAAGAGAATTCAAATTCTCTTGGAGAATGTAATATCAGACATATTACCTGTGCCCCCAGCTATGTTAGGCAGCAGCAGTTTAGAGAGATTAAAATGTGGCTAGGTGGATTGGTGTAGATAAAAGGCATTTGGGTTTTGTTAGAGAACTGGGCAGATTTTAATATTAGCTACACGCTCTTTTCCAGGGATGGGCTGCAACATATATAAAATATATGTGCTTCATTCTTTTTACAGAGTATTTAGTAGAGGAGTCAAAATTTCACAACCAATTTTTCTAGGGGCAGAGACAACTTAGCTCTATCAAATCAACGGCTGACACTGGATATGGTACTTAAATATTTACTCAAAGTTAAAGTAACCAAGGCACGAAGAAATCTTAATGTTTACATACAGATTTTCCCATTGGAGAATTACTTTGAATTTAAATGAAGTCGTGGCCCTGGAGAGTTGATAAAAGTTTTATTGCTCCAAAGTACAACAATTATGTTTCTGAACTAAAGCTCCCAGCATGTCTTTACCTTGGTAATATGAAAAATTATGCTGGGATTTGTAGTCCATTTCAAAATGTTTAGCAGTGCAGTATAGTAGGGTTCAGTGTCCATTTACAGATGAAGCCACTTGGATTTGTGAGTTAAATGCGTCATGACTCAGGGGTAATTGAAGAAACTGTGTTATCTTAAATCCTCTTAACTCATTTAATGCATTTAACCTTTTCATTAGCATACCAAAGCTCCATTGTTCACAATGGTGAATGCTTTAATTAGATGGGACGTTGTGACGCAGTTTTCTGTGTTAAATGAGATAAATGGGATATCTCTGTTTAGTTATTCTGTGTCAAACAGACAAACCAAAGTGGCTGCATCTGTAACTGATTGTTGACTATTATGGACTTGCTATTTCAAGATGATACAGTATTTGAGATCTCTGACATGTTTCATAAAATCAAATTTAAGAATATATTCTGGAAAGTCGCATTTTAAGTAGAAATCAACAAGGTTTGATGAAGAACAGATAGCTTAAAACTAATTTATTTTCTTTTTATGATGAAGTAGGAAGTTGGAAATTGGTGTTGCAGATGATCTGTGTGGATATATGAAGTGATCTATCTGGATTTTGTCAAAGTTTTTGATAAAGTGTCATATAAATGACTGCTTTAGTAATGTTGTTTGTAAAAAGATAGAAAGTAGTTAAAAAGATTGTATGCAGAGTAGTGGGGAGCCACAGGGTTCTGTCTTGGGTCCACTTTTATTTAACTTGTCCATTAATGACTTAGGAGTGCAGACTTTGCAGGCCAATTCATTTCATAGAGGATGTTCAATTTGTCTAGGTAAGAAGACCTGGACAAATTGCCAATCTGGACAGCTAAGTAGCAGTTGAGACTCAAAGTTAAGAAATGTAAGGGTATGCACCTGAGATGGTAAAATATGCAAACCCCTTTTACCCTTAATGGCACTGTGCCAAGCAAATCCATCATGGAGAAAGAACTTGGGGTACTTGTGGTTAGTAAACTTGGGCGTAGCCAGCAGTGGCAGTCAGGAGCTGCAAGGCAATTAAGGTTTTGAGCTGTTTTAAAAGTGGTTTAGATTTGTGGTAGGTGGAGGGCAATTCTACTCCTTTTTTAAGTACTATTACTGCCCCATGTGGAATATGCAGTGCATTTTTTTGTCTCCAGTGCTTAAATAGATGGTTACCTGATTTAAAGAGGAATCTGTAGTGTCTAATCCCATGAAGTGCATTAATTTCTTGGGTAGAATGATGGAATAAAGAACAAATTCTATTTCATACAGCAATAGGTGAACAGATAGCACTCTGGAGATATATATATATATTATATATATATATATATATATATATATATATATATATATATATATATATATATATATTATATATATATATATTTTTTTTTTTTTTTTTTTTACTGGCTCTGTATTGCATCAAAGATGAATGATTTGGAAGGTTGTTAGTGTTCAGTGCTGCTGAACTGTGCTGAACACTACCACCCTTTTGATCTACTATAAACCTTAGTGTTACTGATAACCAGTACCTACTAATGGTCCCAAAAGTAAATTTTCTGGGTTGACTTACACCTTGCTCTTACTTAACTTGCTTAGTCAGTGTTATACCAATATTGCTGTGAAATAATATCTGATATTACGTTTGTTGATCTGTATTAGACAGCTAGACAGAATAAGACATTTTTATAGACAGATGCCCTTTAAATCAGAACCTTTAATGTGCAAATCAAAGTTACTGTATTTATACTGTATTTGTTTTCTTTGTATGCATGTATAGGGATGGCATATACAGTATTTAGTTTTTTTGCTGCTATAACATAAGTAGTCCTGTTTCCAGCATATGGCATGTACATATCGTCACACTTTTATTTAATATGCTACTTAGGAGCCTCCATGTGCACATTGGTGTCATAAATACTTTCAAACAGGTTATTGCAAGTTAAATGTAATTTTTGAGCAAAGTTGTCTTTAGCACAAGGAAATACCTATTCAAACACTTATCAACATTTGAATTCAAGTTTTTACTGCAAGTCTTTTGTAAATAGTAGAGAGAGCATTATTTTACAAGGTTAAAATCAGTATGTATATGTTTATTTATATTGGTGTAACCCTTTCTCTTCCAGATTATTTCCCAGCATAAGTTTGCTGCTGGAAAAGTGCTGTCCGCGGCAACATGTTTTTCCCATTATGCAACCTTAAACTTGGAAACGTCGGGGCAGCTGTATCAACATAGAAATGCATGTTTTTACTGTAATCTTGAATTCAAGTTTAACTTTACAGAACTCAGTTTTTCAAACGTATGAAGTGAAAAAAATTATAAAGTCAAAATAAAAAACTGGCCATGTAGAAGTCAATGGGAGTCGTATTTTCAAATTTCAAGCTATTTTTCAATTTTGAGTATTCAAGATTAATTTGAAATTTGGCAGAAATTAAATTGAAATGTGATCTCACTTTTTTTTTCCAATTTTTCCAAAAACAAGTGCACAACATTTTACATTTGAATAGATTTACAGAAAAGTAAATCCCTATTATAGCAAATGTATACGTGGGTTTTTCTTTTTTATCCTTTTTATATACAAAATTAGGGAGGTGAGCAATGATAAATACTATTGAACCTTCAGGTGCTGAACTTGTGCTTATGGAATTGTACATAAACTGACTAGCAGAGATTATTCATTTGTCCTTTCTTCCCAGATGTTATCAGCTAGCAGGAAAAGTATTTCTCATAGTCACTTGTCAGCCCCATCTTTGCTTGACACATTCCATATGAGAGAGGTTTATACCTGACCTTATGCCAACGACTGATGATAAGGAGAGTTTACACTAACCTTGACTTTTATTAGGGTAAATGGCTTTGCTTCAGCTAGTCAGCAAACATGAAGAGTCAACCCCAGAGCCATGGATAAATATTGCACTGGACATTTTGGTCAGTGCAGTGTAATTTTGTGGCAGCTAGTATAAATTATTATCTTTATTACTGTTATCATCATAACCATTGCTTGCCTTGAAGTTTCAGTGTGTTGTGTCTGCCCAGTACAAACACAAATAATGAAAGTAGAAATATATTGTTTTTATACTGAGTTTAAAAGTAATATTTTAATACTAGTTTAATAACAATATTTAGGGATGATCAATTTTTTTCGCCATGCATGGATTCGGCAACAAAAGTCACCGCAACAAAAAAGTGGCCAAGATAAAAAAAACCCTGCATGGTTAATGCATTTTGAGTGAGAAATAACTCAAGAAAATTTGGAGGGAGAAAAAAAGTTGCATGCGTAAAAGAATCGTTGCTCTCATAGAAAATGGTTAGGTCACAGTTTTGCAAATTTTTTCGCAGTTTTCCTAATTTTTCGCCTAAGCAAAATGGGAAAGGTCCGCTCATCGCTAAAAATATTTATTAAAGATTATTTTAAAAATGAGAATTATTTGCTTAAAATTTACTCTATGGGAGTGGGCCTTCCCATGATTCAGAGGTTTTTGAATAACAGGTTTCCAGATAAGGGGTCACATACCTGTCCATATTTTATGGATTTATTTTTTTTATTGAATAAGTATTCAATAAAAAAAATAAATCCATAAAATAGAGAGATTTTATTGGAAAATCATTTCTAGATGTTGATCTGTTTGGTTAGATACATTTTAAGTTAATATTAAGGGACACATTTAACAACGAGTTCACCACAAAAAATCTCTTCCATTTTTAAATGCATATTTATCAATGGGTGAAAGTTAGAGCTCACCATGTAATAAATACACCTCTAAAAATCCCATAAAATAAATAGATAAGGAGCTCACACTTTCAAATCAAAATAAAAAAAACACAAATATTAGCGTATATATTAAAAAACCCAAAAAAACAATAGAATAAAACCATGACAGAAAAACACTTGAATACCTCCAATTCATATTTCACTCATAATGTTAATGGGTCTGCAAGCTAAATAAATTAGAAACACTCACATTGAATAAATCGTTTTTACATTTTGCCTCAAAAGCTTTCAGATGTTTTTTCATTTTGCCTCACAAGCTTTCAGATGCTAAGATAAGTTTTTTACAAAACATTTTTTTTTTAAAAAAAAGTTTTTAAACCATAGTTCAAATTCGTGATTTTTTAGCACAAAATAATTGGAATTTCGAAAAAGATAAAATGCAAACGTTGATAAATTAACCCTTAAATGTAAATCAAGCCATATTACCTAACTTTATTTATATTTTACCCATTTGCTTTGTTTACAAATAAATGTAACACACATACATTTTCTTAGACTCCCGAACTTTAATACAGTTCTCTTTCTAATTGATTGGTAAAATAGGCGAATAAAAGCATTAGCCATAAAGACAGCTCTTTCAAATTTAACATTTGTAGCCCCCAGTTCTAGCTAACCCACAAATCTAAACTTTAAGGCTTTTATAAGCACACCTAGTTGATGTAATAATACAGAGATGATATTTGTGTCTTATGACTATACTGTAGTAATTGCTCAGTCTTACCCTGATGAACAGGGATAAAATCTTGTACCTATTTGATATGAAATAATGCAATTTTACAATTTGTTACTATTAAACAGTGATGAGTAAATTGTTTTGCCATGCATGGAGTCGCTGTGAAATTCTGAATTTTGGCATCTGAGGATTTTTTCGCAAAACTGCAACAAAAATTTGCTGAGATGAAAAAACTCAAGAAACAACACCCATTCACTTCAATGAAGTTGGAGTGATAAAAAATGCCCATTGATTTTAATGCATTCAAATTAAGAAAAAATGCCCATTGAATGCTCATTTAGAGTATGAAAAAACTCGAGAAAAAAATACCCATTGACGTTTATGCAATTGGAGTGAGAAAAACAGTTGCCCATAGACTCTAATATATTTTTCTATAAAAAAGTTGCCGTGGCAAAAAGTTGTCCATAGATTTTAATGCATTTTGCAAATGTTTTGCTGGTTCACAAATTTTTGGTGTGTAAAGAGGGGGTGGCACTAGGCAGGTAACTCTTCTGTGTGCCTAGCCCTAGTCTGGGCACTTTTCCCAGACTGCATACATGCGACTTACCTCATCTTTCCACTGCTGTGACTAGTGATGGGCGAATTTGCGCCGTTTCGCTTCGCCGAAAAATTTGCAAATTTCGCGTGAAATTCATGAAACGGCAAAAAATTTGCAAAACTGCACCGACCCCCGTTTTTGCCCGAATTTTCGTGGCCGTTTTGCGAATTTTCGTGGCCGTTTTGCGAATTTATTCACTGGTCGCAAATCACGCAAATTCACCGCAAATTTGCGCCTGGCGAATAAATTCGCCCATCACTAGCTGTGACTGTGGGGCAAAGAGGGGTGAGGTGGTCATCCAGGTTGCCTAGGATGCCCCGTAGATTTGGCCTGATACAAATGCTGGGAAATTTGTGCCAAAGCAACCATGCTTACTGTAATATATGACCTCTATAATGTTTGTATTCCCAATAAGAACATTTTTGACACAAACTACAAACTACAATATAAGGAAATGCAGAAACTACAGGAAAATGCGTAACTACACAAACCACAATATAGGGAAATGCAGAAGTATGACACTGTATGGATTTGTTTCGAAGCAGCAGAGCGCACTAAGGGTTATTCTTGTTTTTATTCAAGATATCACATAAGATAATGATCAAATAATAAATTGCTTGACTGTTTACCTCTACTGTCTATTACAGCAGAACATCTTTATAAAGTACCATACAGTTTAATAAAGCATGATTGTCCTGTTTGTAATGTTCTTCGTAATTTTTAAATTTGCCATTTAAAATAAAACACATTTTGAATGTTTCTTCCGTGTCATCTTGCCCTAAATACAGATTTTAAGGACTGGTGTAGCGTAAATGAGAAAGAGAGTGCCAAGGGCAATACTGTAATGAGGTAAGGTGAGTAATTTGCCTCAGGCAGTGGAATTTGGGAAGTGTCATGTCATAGATTGTTTTTGACATGAATAGCATTCATCTGTGATCAGAAAACACAGAATATGCCTATGCTTTTATCAACTGAACAATTATGTTACTTTTTTACTTTTTTTGACTTTTGAACTAGAAGTTTGACACATGCAAAACCTGTAGAACAACAGCTCCAGGTAATATAATTACTGAATTCCTTTCATGAATTTCCTCTCTCTCAAGCCTAAAAGTAAATACGATATTTCATTATTTTTATGACTATTGACAGCACTGCATAAAGATATAATATAACAAGTGATCACAAAGTGCTTCCTTTCATATTTGTTTTTATACCCTGTCAATAGCGGCTAAAGTTGTCATACCGATTGCCCCTCTGTTGTCCATACAGTGAAGACCCCATTCATTGCTATACAGCTATAATATACTGAATAAAATACCCCCTCTTATAAAATATACGGATATCATAAGTTACTGAGGAGTTCAATGACCATATAAAAACACAAGACTGAAGGCCAATTGTTTTTATACAGGTCATGGAACACTGAGGTGACTTTTAATTCTAATGCTCCAATTATGCTCTGATTATAACTTGATGACATCACTAAGCACCATTTATAAGGATATAATTTACAGGATATTAATGGCTCTTGTGTATTACTGTATATACAGATAATTAGTGATGGGTGAATCTGTGGCATTTTGCTTTGCCGAAAAATTTTAGAATTTACCAATGTCTAAAACGTTGTGGATTTGCCCTCCTATTTGTACCTATACTTTATCAATCTCCAATCCATCCAGATTGTAAACTCTATGGGGCAAGAACTCCTAGGAGCAGATTTATCAAGGGAAAAGTGAAAATTAGAATTATAAAAATTTGAATTTCCAGATATTTTTTGTGTACTTCGACTAGGGAATAGTCCAAATTCAATTCAAAATTTACCATGCACTGTCCCTTTAAAAATTCGACTTTGACCACTTGCCATCTAAAACCTGCTGAATTGCTGTTTTAGCCTATGGGGGACCTCCTAGAACCTATTTAGAGTCAATTGGTGGACTTTGAAAAATCAAAGTTTTTTTTAGAAATTTTTTTGAAAATAATTCGATCAAATATGATGTTACTTCGATTCATATGATTCGAATTTGAAAGAAAGTGGCCTATTCACCCGAAAAAAAGATAGATTTTTTAAATAAATGTAATTTTTTTTTTTGAACATTGAAGTTTTTTTTAATCAAAATTCGACCCTTGATAAATCTGCCCCCTAATGTGGCTTATGGCACTTAATTACTGTATATTTATACTTATTTACTTACTTTTATTTAATATAATGTCTTCCCTGTGTGTATTTTTCTATATTGTAAAAGTGTACAGTACTGCATAGCCTAGTTATACATACTTATACATAGTTATACATACATCATTGGCTGTTTTTTATAATGGAGCCACCCGCAGGTGTATTTCCGGATCACATTAGGTGGAGGCACTGCCAAGAGAGGAGCTTCCCAGTACCCTTTCACCTTGCAAAGGCAACTCAGGACCCGAGTTTGTAAGATGGTGCAACCTTGGCACCAGGGGGGTCGCCAAGAGGGTGTTACAGATATTTACTATTACTTAATACTATTTGCATAATTGGTAGGCTAGCCAGAGATTTAAGGTGTATTAAGTGTTGTTTTGGATTATTTTTAGCTTTTATTGACAGCTGCACAAGATAAGAAGAAAATTCAAAAACTACAAACATAAAAAATTAAGAGCAATCGTAAACTGTCTTAGCTTATCACTGTCTATATCATATTAACAGTAATAGAACAGTGAAAATGCCCTTTTAGTATTTAGTAGTGTCTTATGGTTATCACTACATTTTAATATTATATACAGTATGATGTTTCATCAATAAATGAAGACTTTTCAATAAAAAAGTCTGACCAAACCACAATTTGACCTTATTTATCATTAAAAAAGAACAAGTTAATCAAATCAAGGGAAAATTTTATAAAATTGAGGAAAAACATGAATCATATGTTTTTTCAAAGGCTTTTCGAGAATCTCTCGATTTTTTGTGGCAGAAAACCCCACATTTTTTGGATTTTTGTCCAAAAAGCCCATAATATTAGAATTTTCTGGCTAATTCCAGCACAGACCAGGGAAACTTTCAAATAGGCTAGGTATCTCTCCCATTAACATCGGCATGTCTCAGATGGCAGATTTTCGGATTCAGACTTTTTGCAACAAAATCCTGAAAAATCTGAGTTTTTAAAAAAAACAAAAAATGTAGTTTTGCACAAAAAGCCTATTTGGACTGTAGTAAATAACCCCCTATATGTCATCATGACAAAGATCCTTGTCTTTGATTGCATAATATGCATTTTGTGAAGTATAGTTGTGTCATTTATGTGGCAAAATTTTTTTAGAGAACATAAACTCAAATATTTAGAGATTTATTATGCCCTGAAAAAGCAAAAAGTCAGAATCCAAAAATCTCTAACCTGCCGAAGTCATGTAGAAGTAATCAGCAGATGTTCCTTTTACAGTTTGAAGATATGGTGATCTGGGATGGGTTTCGTCTGATAATCCAAATAATTCAGGGTTTTCTGGTGATAACTCCAGAAAAATGTGCGTCATATTAGAAAAATTAATACAATTTGAGTTTTTTCCTGACCTGACTTTCTCAAGTTATTTTATTGATAAATAAGATAAAATCATGGATGGGAGTTCGGTCAAGCTTGGTTTAATAAAAAAGTAATATAAACTCAAGTTTTAGTAAATAACCCTCTAAATGTAAATACATTTTTTCACTTGATAATGTTACCAGCCCTTTATATGCAATCAGTTTGCAATTTATTCAGTTCAGTACTATGCAGTGAATAGAAGTGTCCCTCAGTTTTTCAATGATTGGTTAATCTTACCCTAAGCTTTGCTCACCCGATGAAGCACATGGAACTTATATTTGGTAGAGATGATTGACTAAGTGGCCAATGTACTAAACTGCAATTTTTTTGGGTCAGGCCTTTTGACACAAAAAATCCATAAAATAGTGGACAATTTGTAAGGGACACTTACCATGGTGGTCTAGTGGCCTGCGGGGATACTCGCTGCACCTCCAGCGGGGACGCCCTCCACATGGTTCTGCAAACAAACCAAAATCATATAGGATTCAATGGCAGATGGCCTGTTTACAACTGGAAGATGTTTATTTGTGGTTTCTGGGGTTTTTAAGGGGCAGATTTATCAAGGGTCAAATTTTAAATATGAAAAACTTCAAAATTCAAGTTCAAAAAGACCAAACAAATTAAATCAAAGGTTTTTTTTTGGCTGAATTGGTCCACCAAATTCGAATCGAACATTTTTTTTTCCCAAAAAAAACTTTGATCTTTCAAAGTCCACCAATTGACTCCGAATAGGTTCTAGGAGGTCCCCATGGGCTAAAACAGCAATTTGGCAGATTTTAGATGGTGAATGGTTGAATTTTCAAAGAGACAATACAAAAGAGAAATTTGAATTTTCACATTTTTTTTTCAAATTCGAAATGAATTTGGACTATTCCCTAGTCGAAGTGCACAAAAATGAGCTCAAAATTAATGTATTTTAATTCAGATTTTAGCTTTGACCTTTGATAAAACTGACCCTAGGTGTTTTTGACATTTTTTGATAAATGACTGACATTCGTGGAAATAAGTTTGTTTGTGGTTTTAAAAACCTCTAAAACCACTAAAATTGGACCTTTAATAAATAGGCCTCTACAGGTCTGTCTCTGTCTTAAGACTGAGGTCATATATATGAGGAAGTTTTAATTGCTTCTTTCATATGTTTTAATGGGATGTGTTCTTGTATTCCAGAAACAATGTTTGGTGCTTGTATTTTTTAACTACATAGATCACTTGCCTTAAAATGTGCCTTGAAATGAAATTTAAAACTTAACCTTTGCCAAATGCTTTTAAAAAAGGTTTGATCTCAAGCCCACGGTAATTTCCATCAATTACTGTAAACCTAACATGTGCTAGATATACAGTATTTAACAAAAATATTATGAAATTCGAAAAATACACTTTGTCAACATTCATTTCAGAATTTTCTTTTTCTGGAGAAATCATGCTGTGATAGCTGCCAAACTAATTTCTGAGTGGTTCATAAAGACTGGGTTGCTGCAGGTACCCATGTCTAGTTCATATCACCATGCTTCATCGTGAACAGCCCTAGAGCTCTGATTTTATGTGATCTTTGTAAAGGCTAACATCTGTCTGCTGTCATTGCAGTAGGATTGATGACAAACAGGAAGATGAGGCTGAATGAATTTTTTAAACATCTATGGATATGGTGACCAAACCTCAAAGGGTACATAGTAGATAGAGATATTTATTGCTTGGCTGAAGATAAACATATTCGTAATTCTTGAAGTAACCTGTCTGCTATAAAAGACGCACACATGTAATCCAAGCTATCCAAATGTCTACCTTATTTACATACACTGATAGGATACCTGTATTGCAGAATATAAAAATAAATGTTATGACAAGTATAAAAATGTAACCCTAATATAGTTGGGCAGAACAAGATAAAGCTATCCGAAATGATTATATTTTCTTTTGAATAATAGCAAGCACAGTTAACTGATACAGACACATAGCTATTTTTACATGATTTTCTTATAGTGTATTTTGTTATGTACTGTGATGAATCTTCGAAATGTATCCTATGAGCAAGAAGCATTAATTCCATATTGAAACATAACTTTTAAAATAGCAGTATGTCTACTTAATGGAAACAATATATTATAAGGATATTGGTAAACAGTGCATCGACCCTGAGTTTCACACATATTTGCAGGATTTAAAGAACAATTCAAATAATCCTGCAACTTTGATTTAATTAATGCAGATATATGGTTAATATTCTAGATCTATAGAACATGCCATAGATGCCCATAGCATGAAGACATATAACTGAATATATATACAGCTTATTTGCATTTTCTACAAAAATATGACTCTTTGTGGTTGATCATGCAGTTCATGAATTCCTCTGTATTAATGTGGACATGCGCCCAAAATTAAAATTATATAAAAGTTTCATACTATTACAGTATCTGTGCATACATGCCGACTCCTCAGTCTTGACTGTTGTCCATAAACTATGAATATCAGCCAGTTTGGGGATCAGGCAGTGCATGGTGAATTGGTAGATGAGGAAGTGAGGAAATTGGAACAATGTGGGGACAATTAAAAATATCATGGAGTATTACTGTTCACCCAGTTTACCTCTGGTCTGTTAAAGTCCAGGACTAGGGATGTCACGGACTGTTCGCCGGCGAACTTGTTCGCGCGAACATAGACTGTTCGCGCTCGCCGAATGTTCGCGAACGTCGCGCGACGTTCGCCATTTTGGGTTCGTCTTACCTGGCGCTTTTTTTTGACCTCTCACCCCAGACCAGCAGATACATGGCAGCCAATCAGGAAGCTCTCCCTCCTGGACCACCCCCACACCCCCTGGACCACTCCCCTTCCATATATAAACTGAAGCCCTGCAGCGTTTTTTCTGCCTGTGTGTGCTTGCAAGAGCTAGTGTAGGGAGAGAGCTGTTACTGATTTCACTGATTTCTTTGAGGGACAGTTGATAGTAAGTTTGCTGGCTAGTAATCTACTTGATACTGCTCTGTATTGGAGGGACAGAAGTCTGCAGGGATTTGAGGGACATTTTAGGTTAGGTAGCTTTGCTGGCTAGTAATCTACCTTCTACTGCAGTGCTCTGTATGTAGCTGCATGCTGTGGGCACTGATCTCTTCTGATCTCATCTGCTGACTGCTGTAATAACCCAATAGTCCTTGTAAGGACTGCTTTTATTTTCTTTTTTGTTGTTTTACTTTGCTACTATAACAGCCCAGTGCTATTAGTCTAGCTGTGTTGGGGAGTGGGACTGGTGTGCTGCTGTGCTGCTCCTAGTAGTTCAGCAGCAGCAACCCGAGAAAATTTTTTTTTTTAATATACATATATTTTTTTTTTCTTTTACTTATCTTACTGTTCTTTAACGTGTACAGTGCTGTTGCTGTTCTTCATAGTAGTGCACCAATAGTAGTGCACTTGCAGGCATTATTTGCCCAGTGTGTTCTTCAAACAACAACCATCTAGCTGTGTGAGCTTGTTCACATTCTGTCTAAATATCAATAATAATACCGTCTCTAGAAACACCACCCGAGTGACGTTTTTCAGGCAGCAATAATATATTCCGTATCCACTGCTGTAGTAGTGTATACGTTAACCTTGTAGGCATTATTTGCCCAGTGTGTTCTTCATTTTCAAACAACTCCCATCTTGCTGTGTGAGCTTGTTCACATTCTGTCTAAATATCAATAATAATACTGTCTCCAGAAACACCACCCGAGTGACGTTTTTCAAGCAGCAATAATATATTCCGTATCCACTGCTGTAGTAGTGTATACGTTGACCTTGTAGGCCTTGTTTGCCCAGTGTGTTCTTCATTTTCAAACAACTCCCATCTAGCTGTGTGAGCTTGTTCACATTCTGTCTAAATATCAATAATAATACCGTCTCTAGAAACACCACCCGAGTGACGTTTTTCAGGCAGCAATAATATATTCCGTATCCACTGCTGTAGTAGTGTATACGTTAACCTTGTAGGCATTATTTGCCCAGTGTGTTCTTCATTTTCAAACAACTCTCATCTAGCTGTGTGAGCTTGTTCACATTCTGTCTAAATATCAATAATAATACCGTCTCTAGAAACACCACCCCAGTGACATTTTTCAGGCAGCAATAATATATTCCGTATCCACTGCTGTAGTAGTGTATACGTTAACCTTGTAGGCATTATTTGCCCAGTGTGTTCTTCATTTTCAAACAACTCCCATCTAGCTGTGTGAGCTTGTTCGCATTCTGTCTAAATATCAATAATAATACCGTCTCTAGAAACACCACCCGAGTGACGTTTTTCAGGCAGCAATAATATATTCCGTATCCACTGCTGTAGTAGTGTATACGTTAACCTTGTAGGCATTATTTGCCCAGTGTGTTCTTCATTTTCAAACAACTCCCATCTACCTGTGTGAGCTTGTTCACATTCTGTCTAAATATCAATAATAATACCGTCTCTAGAAACACCACCCGAGTGACGTTTTTCAGGCAGCAATAATATATTCCGTATCCACTGCTGTAGTAGTGTATACGTTAACCTTGTAGGCATTATTTGCCCAGTGTGTTCTTCATTTTCAAACAACTCCCATCTACCTGTGTGAGCTTGTTCACATTCTGTCTAAATATCAATAATAATACCGTCTCTAGAAACACCACCCGAGTGACGTTTTTCAGGCAGCAATAATATATTCCGTATCCACTGCTGTAGTAGTGTATACGTTAACCTTGTAGGCATTATTTGCCCAGTGTGTTCTTCATTTTCAAACAACTCCCATCTAGCTGTGTGAGCTTGTTCACATTCTGTCTAAATATCAATAATAATACCGTCTCTAGAAACACCACCCGAGTGACGTTTTTCAGGCAGCAATAATATATTCCGTATCCACTGCTGTAGTAGTGTATACGTTGACCTTGTAGGCATTGTTTGCCCAGTGTGTTCTTCATTTTCAAACAACTGCCATATAGCTGTGTGAGCTTGTTCACATTCTGTCTAAATATCAATAATAATACCGTCTCCAGAAACACCACCTGAGTTGTTGTTGTTGTTGTTTTAAAAATAATGCCAGGCAAAGACAGGCCGCCACGCAGAGGCACTAGGGGCCGTGCTGCTATGCTATCCTGTGGCCCTAGGAAATTGCCCAGTTTTAAAAAGGCAATGACCCTGAACTCCCAAAATGCTGAAGAGGTAGTTGACTGGCTTACACAGCACACCCCATCCTCTACCGTTTCTAACTTTACCACAACATCCTCATCCTCCACTGCTATGGGCACCCCACGTAACACTTCCTCCACCACCGGCGCCCCTTCTTCACTGGAGTCAGAGGAGTTATTTTCACATGAGTTTCTTGAACTGAGTGATGCGCAACCATTATTGGCAGAAGAAGATGAAGGAGATGAGGACGTTACACCAGATTTAATTCTGGCAGAGAACACAACAGAGATGGACATAATGAGTGATGAGGAGGTCCCCGCTGCTGCTTCCTTCTGTGAGCTGTCAGAAGAAATTGATGCATCTGAGGAGAATGAGGATGAGGAGATTGATGTTTTGTGGGTGCCCAGTAGAAGAGAGCAAGAGGAGGATAGTTCAGATGGAGAGACGGAGAGTCAGAGAGGCAGGAGGAGAATAAGACTTAGAAGAAGCAGGGAGGACAGCTCGCAGGGAACAGTAGGGCAACAACATGTATCGGCACCTGTGGTCAGCCGGCCAACGCACCCGCCATTGCCGCCAATGCCGCCAACTTCTACTGTTACCGCCAGATTGCCAGCTTCAAAAAGGTCAGCAGTGTGGGATTTTTTTAATGTGTGTGCCTCTGACAAAAGCGTTGTAATTTGCAATGAGTGCAGTCAGAAACTGAGTCTTGGGAAGCCCAACAGCCACATAGGTACAACTTCTATGCGAAGGCACATGAACGGCAAGCACAAAGCACTTTGGGAGCAACACCTCAAAGGCAACAGGCAAACTAAAAGCCACCCTCCTTCTGGTCCAGCATCTTACTGCTCTACCTCTGCTGTCCTTGACCCGTCTGAACCACATTCCAATCCGCCTTCCACCTTGACCACCAGTTCCCATTCCCAGTCATCTGCCCCCAGCCAAGTTTCTGTGAGGGCCATGTTTGAGCGTAAGAAGCCAATGTCTGCGAGTCACCCCCTTGCCCGGCGTCTGACAGCTGGCTTGTCCGCACTCTTAGCCCTCCAGCTTTTACCATACCAGCTGGTGGACTCTGAGGCCTTCCGCAAATTTGTAGCAATTGGGACACCGCAGTGGAAGGTACCCAGCCGCAATTTTTTTTCAAAAAAGGGAATACCACACCTGTACCACCATGTGCAGAGCCAAGTCACCGCATCTCTGTCACTTAGTGTTGGGCCAAAGGTCCATATGACTACTGACGCATGGTCCTCCAAGCACGGTCAGGGCAGGTATGTCACCTACACTGCCCACTGGGTGAACTTGGTAATGGCTGGGAAGCAGGGAATGTGTGGCTCAACAACAACAGTGGAGTTGGTGTCACCGCCACGGATTGCACGCGGTTCTGCCACCACCTCTACTCCTCCTTCGCTCTCTACCTCGTCTTCTTCCTCTTCTTCGTCCTCTGCTGCTGGGTCCTCCTCCTCCACACCTGTGCACCCCCAGCTCCCCCTAGGTTATTCGACGTGCCAGGTACGCCGTTGTCATGCTGTCTTGGGGATGACGTGCCTGGAAAGCAGAAACCATACCGGATCTGTACTCCTGTCATCTCTGCAGTCACAGGCCGATCGGTGGCTGACCCCACACCAACTGAAGATCGGAAAAGTGGTGTGTGACAACGGAAGCAATCTGTTGGCAGCACTGAGACTGGGCAATTTAACACATGTGCCCTGCATGGCACATGTTCTGAATTTAATAGTCCAACGTTTTGTCTCGAAGTACCCAGGATTCCAGGACGTTCTCAGGCAGTCCAGGAAGGTGTCGGCCCATTTCAGACGGTCCTACACAGCCATGGCACGCCTTGCTGACATTCAGCAGCGGTACAACATGCCAGTCAGGCGTTTGATTTGCGACAGCCAGACTCGGTGGAATTCAACGCTCCTCATGTTGGAACGTCTGCTGCAACAACAAAGAGCCGTCAACGAATACCTGTTTGAACTGGGTGGTAGGACTGGATCTGCAGAGCTGGGGATTTTTTTACCCCGTTACTGGGTGCTTATGCGCGATGCCTGCAGGCTCATGCGCCCTTTTGAAGAGGTTACAAATATGGTCAGTCGCACCGAAGGCACCATCAGCGACCTAATACCCTTTGCTTTCTTCCTGGAGCGTGCCGTGCGACGAGTGACAGATGAGGCTGTAGACCAGCGTGACGAGGAGCAGGAAGCGCACGATTTCTGGTCGGAATCACCAGAACGAACCCAGGCACCTGTTGCAACGCAGGGAGAGGTGTCAGAAGTGGAGTCAGAGGAGGAAGGTGGCTTTGTGGAGGAGGAGGACCAACAGGAGCAGGCTTCCCAGGGGGCTAGTGGTGACCTTTTGGGGACCCCTGGTCTTGTACGTGGCTGGGGGGAGGAGACCGTGGATGATGCAGTCCTTGATAACGAGGAAGCGGAGATGGATAGCTCTGCATCCAACCTTGTGAGAATGGGGTCTTTCATGCTGTCATGCCTGTTGAAGGACCCCCGTATCAAGAGGCTTAAGGAGAAGGACCTGTACTGGGTGGCAACGATACTAGACCCTCGGTACAAGCATAAAGTGGCAGAAATGTTACCAACGTACCACAAGTCCGAAAGGATGCTGCATTTACAAACCAGCCTGCAAAACATGTTGTACAATGCTTTTAAGGGTGATGTCACTTCAGGAACTCATCAACAGTCCAGGGGCAGAGGTGCCAGTAATCCTGCCACGAGCGCACCTGCAAGGACAAAGCACTTTGGCCACTCTGTAACGTCAGACATGCAAATGTTTTTCAGTCCAAGGCAGCGCCAGAACCCTTCTGGATCCACCCTCAAAGAACGCCTCGACCGGCAGGTAGCGGACTACCTGGGATTAACTGCAGATATCGACACTCTTAGGAGCGATGAACCCCTGGACTACTGGGTGCGCAGGCTTGATCTGTGGCCAGAGCTGTCACAATTTGCCATGAACCTCTTGTCTTGCCCCGCCTCAAGTGTCCTCTCAGAAAGGACCTTCAGTGCAGCAGGAGGGATTGTAACTGAGAAGAGAACTCGCCTAGGTCACAAAAGTGTGGATTACCTGACCTTTATTAAAATGAATGAGGGGTGGATCTCGGAGGGTTACTGCACGCCGGAAGACTTGTTCTGAGTTTCTGATTCTGACTCCCCATGCAGCTGTCCTTCTCTGCACGCCTCATGACTCCACACACAGCTGTCCTTTAGCGTCCTCCTCCCTCCACCACCGTTATAAACTAGGGTGCAAAGCCTACTGGTTTAATTTGAATCCAGGTAAATCCTGAGTTTTTCTGGCCTCTGTGCTTCAGTGGCTGTGACAAAAAAAAATGAATATTTTCAGCATTTATATGGCATATTGTTTCTGGCCTCTGTGCTTCAGTGGCTGTGACAAAAAAAAAAAAAAAATTTTCAGCATTTATATGGCATATTTTTTCTGGCCTCTGAGCTTCAGTGGCTGTGACAAAAAAAATGAATTTTTTCAGCATTTATATGGCATATTTTTTCTGGCCTCTGTGCTTCAGTGGCTGTGACAAAAAAAAGGAATATTTTCAGCATTTATATGGCATATTTTTTCTGGCCTCTGTGCTTCAGTGGCTGTGACAAAAAAAAGGAATATTTTCAGCATTTATATGGCATATTTTTTCTGGCCTCTGTGCTTCAGTGGCTGTGACAAAAAAAAGGAATATTTTCAGCATTTATATGGCATATTTTTTCTGGCCTCTGTGCTGCAGTGGCTGCGACAAAAAACATTAATATTTTCAGCATTTATATGGCATATTTTTTCTGGCCTCTGTGCTTCAGTGGCTTCGACAAAAAAAATTTATATTGTTAGCATTTATATGGCATATTTTTTCTGGCCTCTGTGCTTCAGTGGCTGCGACAAAAAAAATTTATATTGTTAGCATTTATATGGCATTTTTTTTCTGGCCTCTGTGCTTCAGTGGCTGCGACAAAAAAAATTTATATTGTTTGCATTTATATGGCATATTTTTTCTGGCCTCTGTGCTTCAGTGGCTGCGACAAAAAAAAATTATATTGTTAGCATTTATATGGCATATTTTTTCTGGCCTCTGTACTGCAGTGGCTGCGACAAAAAAAAAATGAATATTTTCAGCAT
Organism: Xenopus petersii; assembly: GCA_038501925.1. Classification (NCBI taxonomy): domain Eukaryota; kingdom Metazoa; phylum Chordata; class Amphibia; order Anura; family Pipidae; genus Xenopus; species Xenopus petersii. The sequence goes on along the minus strand of CM076680.1, from coordinate 142,337,053 downwards.
TTATATGGCATATTGTTTCTGGCCTCTGTGCTTCAGTGACTGCGACAAAAAAAACATAATTTTTCAGGAAAGTACACATGCCTAATTTTTCAGGGTTCTGAAACAGTGGCAAAATCACATCTTTTATGGTCACCGCAGGTGATCAATAAAGTACACCAAAACTGGGCCCACACTGCAGAATCAGTGTTTTTTGGTTCGCTTCACTGTACATTGAATTACCTCTGCCTGACCGTGCACGTGCGCACAAGCACGGTGACTGCTAAACACACCACTACAGAAATATTGCCACCAACAGGACGAACATCCTGGAGGTGACAAGCTCAACTAGTAATTAACAACTATTATTTGCTCACTTGACGGTATCATTCATTAAAGCTCTTTGCGTTCTTTTGCGTTGCAGTAAGCGCCGCGTTTCGTCTTTGCGTGTGAACAGGCTGTAACCTTTACACGACTTGATTGGCATGTAGACGCCGGACGTTTTAAAGCATTTTATTACACAAGTTTAGAAATGTAGTGTGATTTCTGCCCTTTACAGCACAAAACGCAGCGCTGTGTCAACAATGTATTTTTCAGATACATTTTTGCCCATGATCCCCCTCTGGCATGCCACTGTCCAGGTCGTTGCACCCTTTAAACAACTTTAAAATCATTTTTCTGGCCAGAAATGTCTTTTTTAGCTTTTAAAATTCGCCTTCCCATTGAAGTCTATGGGGTTCGCGACGTTCGCGAACCGTTCGCATTTTTGACGCAAGTTCGCGAATATGTTCGCGAACTTTTTTTCCGACGTTCGCTACATCCCTATCCAGGACACAAAATACTGCATATTACAGCCTTGCATTTCTATAAAGGTTTTTGTATGGGTGCTGGAAACAGCTGAAGATGAATCTTCACTTTCTAGACTAACAACAGAGAGAAAGCTGATTTTCTCCATTATAATGTTCTTAAAATTGATTATAAGGATTATGTTGCGTATTTCATAAAAGAATGATATAAATGATACTGTAGCTAAAAAAGGACATTAGTTGGTTTTCTATGGTTGTTGCCAAGTAGTTAGGTACAAAAAAAGTTTATATCAAAAGATATATGTGCCAAGGTTTTTCAGTAATTAATAAAAAATATTTATTTAAGTTACATTAAAATAGCGATACATACTGACCCCACATGGTCCACCTTATGCGTTTCGTACCCTCCGGCACTTAATCATAGGTATCTCTGTTAACAGCATGTTTCAACCAGTATTTATACCCTGTTAACCCCTCCCATTAAGTTTAAAACCAATCAACATTCATTGGGGATTAACCCTATATTCTCAATATCCTCCCATAGCTTCCACTATGGGGCATATGTATCTTAACCCATGTATCTTTAGTAGTAATTTAAAGTAACAAATTTAGTTTTTTACACACTTAGTTAAATTCATGTGAAATATTGTATAAATAAGTCTAAAATTAGTCAAACATTGGTTACTTTGCAAACATTATTAGCTATAAAACCCGTCAATATGTTTATCAAAAGAGTTTTCTCTTTATGTTGATTGCCTAAGGAACTGGGGTGAGTCCCTTTGGCTTAATGCACATAGAGATTAGTTGTGGACTCCCACTCAAAGATTGACAAGTAGTTAGGTAGTAGTCATAAAAACATCGAAACAAATAGCAAAAAACAGTGAGACACAATCTTTTGAGCTATCTATTCATTTCTTTAAAGGTAAATTTACGTTCAGATCTGTGATTCCCAGTTCTCTAGAATTTATAGTTCTGCACAATTTAATGCCATATGGCAAAAATAAAGTACTTCCAATGATCACCTCAAGGTCATTAATAAACTAAATGTAATTAATTCTTTGTAATAAATTAAAAAGCAAACAACCAAGGTCAGACCCCTGTGGTACTCCACTAACACTCTTCTACCCTTCAACCAGTAGCCAATTTTCCTTAATTTATTCAGTAACAGTAAGGCTTTTTTAATGCTTTTTGACAGAAAAAAAATAGTGCAACATTTTGGGATTTATTATGTGACAAAACTGCAACAATTCTGAATGCAAAACTACTCCAGCTTAAACCTGTTGAAAACATGTAGAACTCAAGGGCAGGTATACCTTTGACAACTGGAAGATTATATTTTGATTTGTGGTTTTAGAGGTTTTTGGGTGTTTTTGACTTTTGAGTGATAATACAAAAAAGTTGTAGTTATTGGGGACAATACAAAAGTTGCAGTTTTCACAACTTTTCTGTGACTTTTTCCATTCGTGCTTTTTCAGTTCAGTGTTTTAATAAATTTCATGACATTTGTGGATTTAGAGAAAGTGAGCTTAGTCGTGGCTTAAAAAACCTCTAAAACCACAAGAATTAGACTTGATAAATAGGCCTCAGGCCTCTCATAGAATTGTGATTTGCAATGCATTCAAGTATCTTATCCTTTAAAGTGGACCTGTCACCCAGACACAAAAATCTGTATAATAAAAGTCCTTTTCAAATTAAACATGAAATCCAATTTCTATTTTTTATTAAAGCATTCATAGCTGTTGTAAACTCATTTAAAAATCTGAGCTGTCAATCAAATATTGTCTGTCCCGCCTCTATGCCTAGTAATAGAGGCGGGGCAGACAATTACTTTCACTTTCCATTCAGCACTTCCTACATGTCACTGCTCTCCCCACATTCCCCCAGTTCTTTCACCATTTAATTGTCTAGCCAGGGCATGGGAATGGACATCAGGCCCCCCATTCTGGTGCACAAACAAGATTCTGAGATGATGCAAGGCTTGTCTTAATAACAGTGTCCACAAAATGGCTCCTGCCTGCTTGCTAGAATTATGAATTCCCAGACAAGATTCAAATAATTTATATATTGTAATTAAAGTTCATTTTGCTTGACTAATGTGATAAAATAAGATTTTGAATATTTTTTTTCGGTGACGGGTCCACTTTAATACCCCTTCTTAAAACTTCCCTACCACTGATCAATATAACTGGCCTATAGTATTTAGGTAGAGAATGTTATCCCTTTTTGAATAATGGCACAACATTAATAATTCACCAAACTTTATGCACCATGCCAGACCTCAATGCTGAAAAATTCAGCCAGTGTATATTCGATTTTACTAATCATATTTTCATACTAAAATTTTTTTTATAATACATTAACATTTAATAATCAAGGTGCTCATTTTTTCTCACAGACAAAATTGTTATAGCTTTTTTTTCTCAAAACCTTTTTGATGAAACAGTAATATATCATGTATACATTAAAAAGGACCATTGGATGTTCTTTTTCAGAGTCTGGCCTGTAGCTACTAGAGTTACTGCCTTACATCCTTCAGATGAACTTGGTGTAATCCTCATTGACCTAGCAAGCTGTTTTTCTCTGACGACAAGCTAGGATCACGTCTCATAATGACTGCTACGAGATTGTCTTGTTAGGCAAAGGGCTAAGGTGGGATTTTCTTTAATGACAATGAAAGCATCTCATAAAAACTGACTCTTCAGTTTTACAGTCCTAGCTTTGCCTTACTTAGTTACTAAATCAGTCCGTCAGAAATTATCCGAGTTCAATTTCAATATTCTATGCAGTCCTGTAGTCCTAACTTGTAGGTGATTTTGAGGGCATTTTGTTAACAGTATAATTGGCCATTTGAATTCTAGCAAGGGGAGTTTAATTGCCTGCAGGTTACAGGAAATTCTGAATAGGTAAATGTTCTTTGACATATGCCATATTTTCGCATTCTAACCAATTTTCAAGTAGATAAAAACGACTCAAAAATATATCAGTAAAGTAAAAGTGACTTGACTACTTTCTTGAAGACATGTAACAAATTACTATGGATAGGAACTTGATTAATAGCATTGCAAAGAACAATTTCAAATTTCTTCAAAATTACTACTTTCACACAGATACAAAAACATTGCTTAAATGCTTATTGATATCCTTAAGCTGAGATATAGCCATGCAAACAATAATTCCCTGAATTCGTTTTTATAAAAACTACAGTGTATATGCATTGGATACCATAAGGATGTTTGTAATAATGGCAGGAGACCCTGGAAGTAATGGGCCCATGGGTAAAACAAAGCTGAAGTGTGACAGATTGGTAGCTGAAAAGAACCAGTGCACAAGTAACTTATAGTATTTACACCCTTAATTCAGTGCATAGTCGAAACACAAAGTCTTTACCAGAATTGCACACCCAGATCCTGCAAAAACAGAATGGGTCACTGCACATGGAACAGGAATTGAATATTTTGTAGCTATCCTAAAGTCAAAATGTTGACTAAACAGTTTCCGTGGTCTGACTTGCAGTGCTCATCAAATAAGAATGCTTTTTGCATGATTTTATTTTGAAAAATGTTATTTACTTTGTGTCCTTTGTGTATAATTATGTGCATGTACTTTTTAAGATACAGGTATGGGACCTGTTATCCAGAATGCTCGGGACCTGGGGTAACAGATCTTTCTGTAATTTGGATCTTCATACCTTAAGTCTATTAGAATATCATGTAAACATTAAATAAACCCAAAAGGCTGGTGTTGCCTCAAATAAGGATTAATTATATCTTAGTACAAGGTACTGTTTTATAATTACAGAGAAAAAGGAAATATTTTTTTATAATTTAGATTATTTGGATAATATGGAGTCTATGGGAGATGGCCTTTCCGTAATTCGGAGCTTTCTGGATAACGGGTTTCTGGATAACGGATGCCATACCTGTATATACTTTTTAGGATATATCGTTTTTGGATAAGCTTTAGGGACCTGTAGAAATCTAGCATTGCCTTTATAATGTTCATGAACAATAAGCATGACATCATACATATCAACTTTATCAACTCTAAATACATTTATGCAAATATTAATGCTTATGTTGTTATTTTTATTTACTTGTGAAAATGCAACTTTTGCTTTCTACTCATTTTAACGTGAAAAGTACCCCATGCATTGTGTAGTGTTTTAAGATAATGAAATAATGAAATTAATGAACAATGTGTTGGTTAAGAGCATTTATTATATACATTCATATAGTTTTTCTATGTCAGTTTGATTTATGATACATCATATTGAGAAATTTGCATTTATTGTGCTTTACTTATTTGAGCTGTTTCTAGCATTTTCAATCTTATTCTAGCTTTTTAGCATACAGCTATTGCATTGACCTAGATTTATATGGAAATAGGGATGCTGATGTCTGTAGTCTTTGGACAAGACATGGACAGTTTGTGATTGCATGGTTTAAGTGCCTATAAAATATGGCCCCTGTTTCTAAAAAAAAATGCTGACAAACCTTTTTTTTCCCCATACTTTAGGCAGATTTTCAGCAAATGCACTTACAATTATAATATTTTCTCATGAGACACAGCCATCTGTAGAGCAAGACCTTTTCTTTCAATTGAAGGAATAATAAATTGTCTGCACAGGAAGTTTTTTTTTTTGGTAAATACTTATATAAATTATTTTTTATATTGCAATGTACATATTATTTATTATTATTTTTATATACCTATAACATATAACAGGTTTATACTGTTCAGTAGTTCAAATGACAAGATGCTAAAGCTGCAACATATAAGGGGTAACATAACTGCAAGTGTAGTGTGCAAAGTGCAATGTTATATGCAAGTTTGTAGTAGGGTAAAAATTGTTAGTTGTTAAGTACAAATGTGTAATAAAGGAAGGTTGTAGGTAGGAATATTGAGATGCGTCATGGGAAGAAAAGAGAGCAGCAGACTTTATGATAGTTAAGAAATTCCCTGGAAGAGACAATGACCTTAGGTAGTGAGGAAGCTTGTGGTAACTATTATGCTGTAGTGGGTGTAAGTTAGCCAGGGACTAGCATGGGCAGCTGTGGACCCTACAAGGAGTGAATGGGCACAATGTGTCCAGTAGGATACCCGCCAGTCAGGATTGGCTGACAGAGTCGGTAAGGACCTGTGATACAAATGTGACATGGCAGGCCATGTATGAATGTGAGTGTGATCAAGTGCATTCAATATGGCTCCTTAGTTGTAAAATGGATGTACTGATATTAGCAGGAGACCAAGGAACAACCGGAGTAGTATTAATAGGAGACCAGGGAACAACTGGAGTTGAGTTATTCAGTCATTAGCAGGAGAACAGGGAATAGTAGGAGTTAAGGTAATAGACTCATAAACATATAAATATGTTTATTAAGGAGGAAGCTCATATCTTATTCACATAGTTATAATCAAAATACACAGTAATTATACACAGCAATTATTTTCATTCACATGGTTATTCCCATTTTCATGGTCATTCTCATGGCCATATCCTGGGCATGTAGCCATTATTATTATTTTATATGTCTATGTGTAATGATCTATTACTTTGTTATTGTACCAATATAAAAAGGAGCTCAGCTGGGGGGGCTTTGGGACTTCATCTACAAGCAGACATGTTGTGTAGAATAATTGGTCTTGTAAGGACCATTGGCCGATTGATGTGCTCTGGGAGTCGCTGTATTTAATTTGGGCCCGGGGTCCCCCAGCTGATGTTCCTCTCAGAAGTCTGCCAAGGGAAGCTCGGCTAGACGTTGCGTTGTCTTCAATCGGTATTGTATTACTTTTCTTACAATATATTATTCTGGTTTAATGATGATCAATGTGTGTGTGTTTTATTTCCACCCCTATATTTGATAAGTCTGCTGGGGGAAGTGCTCAGTTAGACATTTAGTTTGTGATAAGTCTGCCAGGGGAACTTGTAGCAAGACAGGACCCAGGAGGGGTGCCTGTGAGCCCATCTGACAGTGAGCAGTCCATTGAATGTACAGCTGTAAGACTGGGGAATAGAGCCCTGTTGGTGAACTGCTGTGCTGATGTATGCCCTGACGAATAAAAAAGGAACTGTTTGACTGCAAATCCCTGCCTGCTTTGTCTCATCCAGGAGACTTGGGACTGATCATGTGCACACATACCTCCCAACTGTCCATTTTTCAGAGGGACAGTCCCTCTTTTGACAGCTCAAGCTGTGGTCCCTCATTTGTACTGGAAAGTCCCTCTTTTCTCTGCACTGAACAGCCAGAAAAATAAACAAAATTTCTGACTTAATTGGCTTTTGGCAGAGAGGCCAGTACAGCTAACAGGTGCAACCAATATGCTTTATAACAATTTTGAGATAAGAAAATAAGTAATTTTAACAGTTTAGATAAGGAGAAATATTTTTATACTTTTATAACCTGCCAAACTTTGTAAAATGAACATGATAATTACGGGGTGTGGCCACAAAAATGGGTGTGGTCAAAAAAAATTGCCGCGCTAAATGACAAAAAATTTTTTGTCCCTTTTTACTTCCAAAATGTTGGCAGGTATGACCACGCATTCTGTATAGTATGATGTGTAGGTTATATGAGCAGCCACTTCTGAGTACTGTGTGTAAACAAAAGGGGCTCATTTAGGCAGGGGCAATTTTAGGGGATCATAATCTATTTATATAGAAGCAACAAGCTGCACAATGCTTTATATTTATTTATAACAAAAGACTCTAATGATGCCGTCCCTTACCTGCCCAGTGCTTAACCCTTTCACATCAGAGTGGGTCAAGGGGGGCACAACACTAGAGCAGAGAGCACAACTGTGCCCATGTCACATGCATGTCCAGGGCCGCCAGCAGGGGGGGACAAGTGTTCCGGGCCTGAAGGGGGGCCCAGAAGTGCTGCATTTTTCAAAGAGCCGGGTCCCCTTTACGAGCGCCCAAGCCATGCGGCTATTTCGCATATTACAGAATGCGGAAGTGCCGAAAAGACGAAGCTGAAGTCCTGAAGCAGCGAAAAGACCCAAATTCACGAAAGGAGGTGAAGTTGAAGTCCTGAAGCCTTTTGTTTACACATAATACTCAGGAGTGGCTGCTCATATAACTTACACATCATACTAAACACACTGGGGGTCATTTATCAACACTGGGCACATTTGCCCATGGGCAGTAACCCATGGCAACCAATCAGATTGCTGCATTCATTGTTCTACTTGCAGCTGGCTTTTAAAAGCTAATCGCTGATTGGTTGCTATAGGTAACTGCCCATGGGCAAATTTGCCCAGTGTTGATAAATGAGCCCCAATGTGTGTGCACATGATCAGTCCCAAGTCTATGGCTAAAGCTATTATGGAGTAGTTAGTAGTAGAACTATAGCTAAGCACATTATTAAGAGACTACTACAAGCTAATTGGTGCAAGATTACAGCTAGGACGAGACATTGGAGTCTAACTATCATATACAAAACTTATAACTGACTCTGAGAGTCAAGCAAAGCAGCCAGACAAGCACAGTAACTTCTGGTACATTTAATACATCACAGGTGGGTGTGGCCTGTCCCATAATTACTCTCAGCTTAGACAGGAAGAGGAACAGGAGTGAGTCATAAGATAATGGCAAAACAGCAGGAATGCCCTTAACCAAAATGGCCACACAAACAGGTTACTACAATAGAATAGCCATATCACCTAAAATGATCATATTTATATAAGTTTTGCATTATATATTATATATTGCAGCATTATATTTCTCAGCCATTTGTAAAAACTTCCATTTATGAACCTGTAGTGTTTAACAGCAGCTTTTTTAGGAAAGGTTTGTTCATGTTTATTACTATGCAGCACAGGGGACATTAGAGGGCGCCCTCTATAGCAGGCCAGATACTTTGCCTTAGCCATGTGGAGCAGAGCTGGCCACTTCTCATCTTGTTTGAATATGGCAATAAGCTTTGTTCTTATTGGTTCAGGAATGTGACTGACAGTGTTGCTTCACAGAATGGTTATTTTATCTGTTTTGTGAAACAAAACTGTCATTTTGTGGAAAGAATGAATCCTGTACTATAAAATCTTGCTTTCTGTCACAGATATCTATTTTGTCAGTCAAATCTAGCTTGACATGCACTAGTTACAGTAGTTACACTATTATATATTATGTCCAACTTTGTTTTTTCATAATTCATTCTGTAAGTAACTTTGCACATAAGTGCGTCCGTTCATGGAGGTTATATATTTGTGCGCCAGATTGCTTGTTAAACTGTACAGAATGGAGTTTGTGATATAATGACATCCTTTTGTGCACTAACCAGATTTTGTTTTCATTCTTTAATATAAATAAGTCTTTTGTATATTTTGTTTCTCTATGTATGGTCACAAATACTTATATAACATGAGAGACATTCATTCTGTGTATTAGGGATAGTTTTGTATACAGAATGTATTTGGGACAAACGGCACCCCATACCTATCAGCAAAACAATGGGATAACAGGATAACAGGATAACAGGTCATCTTATTTTACACTGTAGTTTAATGTTTTATGTAAAAAAAACTTTCACAGACAAAGCTGATAGGATAATACAAACATAGAAGCCCTCAGCACAAAGTCACAGTATACACCCTTTTTTGATTCTAACGAATAGTGCACATCTGCTGCATTTTGTACCATATGGAACATACTGTATAGTATTACACTATTAAATGAGAACTGAACCCTAACAATAAATATGGCTAGAAATGCCATATACTGAACTTATTGAGCTACCCTAGAGTTTCAGCACCTCTACTGTAGTAATGATCCAGACCTTCAGATTATCACAGGATTTTCTCATCTTTAATTTTGTTAGGAGTGTCTACAACATACATACAATCTAAAATTTGAGCAGATGGTGAGACGCAAAGCTTAGGTGTCATCACAAATCATCAAGCAGAAAATGAGATTTGCCATTTGTCATATGAGTTGATGCTACAGCGCTGATTATTACATTCTGATGCTAATTGTCCTGGTTTCTGAGCAGCCATGTGCCAATAGTTATTTACTAATCAGCATTATATTGTGACATTTATATCATACATATACAGTATAATGTGTGTCAGTCCCTAAGCTTAGTAACTGACAGCAGCACTGAGCATGTGCAGTGAATCAGCGAAAAGTAGATGGGGAGCTACTGGGGCATCTTTGGAGGCACAGTTATTCACTGCTAAAGGGTGTTGGTTCCCTTGGGCTGGTATAGAAGTCCAAAACATAATGTACACAATTCTAGCTTACTTAGGTTTTAGTTCACTTTTAAATACTGCTTCTTCTATACCTGCATACATACATACAGTACATAGTTAGTGTTTAAAAAATACAAATCCATCACCCCCATATTAGTTTAAATAGAAAGCAGTGACTGTAGACAGTTATGTTCTTGATTAATAGATGGACTGGGTATAGCATTAGGCACAGCATGTAGAATGTTCAGATGAAGGCTCCAGAACCTAGAAGTGTGTATCATTATACTGTATGAGCTGCGTGTGTGCAGATCTTTAATCTAGGAAAATTTAAATCAAAAATGAAGATATTGTAAGTGTGGAATATGGCTTGTTTACTTAAAGGAAGGTACACATTGACTTCATCATTTGTTGAATTGTAGCAGGTCTCTGTGTTCCCATTTTTGAGACCTGCAGCCATAAATACAGCACTATCTCCCTTGAATATAGCACTGCCCCCCATGGATATAGCACTGCCTGCATAGGTGTCTGCACAAAGTTTATAAATGAGCCCCGAAGGGTGCTTTTTCGTACTTTGTACTTTCCTACTTTCGTAAATGCATTAAAGTCAGTCACTCATCACTACTGGTCTTTGTAAATGACCCCTCATATTTTCAAACACTCCTAATATTTGACTTTGGAGAGCTCGTGAGTGGGAAAAGACTGATTGATGTACCATGGATATTTGTTACAATTCCAAATCAGAAGCCATGAGCCTTATCTAGGCATATTCTCTCTCTCTCTGTCTGTCTCTCTCTCTCTCTATTAGTGATGGGCGAATTTGCGCCGTTTCGCTTCGCAAAAATTTCGTGACGCCGGCAAATTTTTGCCGCAAAATTTTCGCGGGCATTTCACGAATTTATTCGCTGGCGGCAAATCGCACAAATTCACCGCAAATTCGCGCCTGCCGAAAAAATTTGCCCATCATTACTCTCTCTCTATATATATATATATAACAAAATTAATAGATGTACATCTTATCACAGGTCTGAGTGATACATTAATTCAACTATATACTAAGAAATAAAGAGAGAGTTTATCACTATTTTATTCTTTATTCTTCTTGGACATTTCTTTGCCTGGCAGATGGTCAATTAAGAGCACTAAACAATGACATTGTTTCTTTGCAAACATTTTTTCTAATACTGAAACAAATGAGAATCTGTTCCACCATACTGCTGAGTGCCATCTTGACGGTCTAATTACAAGGAACGGCGCCTTGATAGTTACAATTAAAGCGGGAACAATCAGGCTTGTAGTTGAACAATGCATTTTAAGGCAACATACTTATCAGAATGTTAAAATGTAACAGCTTCAGGTTGTTTCCAAAGCTGTGTGATGCATTAAACAAAAAAAAAACTAGAAGTGCGACTTATTTGTTTGTTTTTCTAGTTTAATGTTGGATGGGGGGGAATTATATTGAATGGGTACAATTCACCATAAACAAGCCAAAGTAATTACTAAGGGCGGGATTCACTAACTTCGAGTGAAGGATTCGAAGCTAAAAAACTTTGAATTTCGAAGTTTTTTTTGGGCTACTTCGACCATCGAATGGGCTACTTCGACCTTTGACTACGACTTCGAATCGAAGGATTCGTAGTAAAAATCGTTCGACTATTTGACCATTCGATAGTCGAAGTACTGTCTCTTTAAAAATAACTAAAAGCTACCGAAGTCAATGTTAGCCTATGGGGAAGGTCCCCATAGGCTTGCCTAACTTTTTTTGATCGAAGGATATTCCTTCGATCGTTGGATTAAAATCCTTTGAATCATTCGATTCGAAGGATTTTATAGTTCGATCGAAGGAATTATCCTTCGATCGTACGATCGAACTATCTGCGCTAAATCCTTCGACTTCGATATTCGAAGTCGAAGGATTTTAATTCCTAGTCGAATATCGAGGGTTAATTAACCCTCGATATTCGACTAGGAATTAAAATCCTTCGACTTCGTGAATTGTCCCCTTAATGTATGTATGTATATTTTTATTTGTATAGAGCTCCTTGAGGGCAAAGCACTGTACAGCAAAACAATAAATTAGTAGTAACAAACAAGGGGTCATTGAAATAAAAAGTAACACTATAAAAAGTAACAATATAAGTTACTAATACTAATAAAAGTAACATTATTAGAAATACAATTCACATAAATATAAAATATAATTACAATACAGATTAAGTGCTCAGTGTCAAGGAGACAAAAGGCTAGAGGACCCTACCCCGTAGGGTTTACAGTCTAAATGGGAGGGTAACATACAGACACAATTCAGAGGGGTATTGAGGTGCTGTGGGTTACAGTTTGTTACACTGTTATATAAGTGCCAGTTCCGAGTTCAGGTGTTATCCAGGTGCTCCCAGAGGTAGTGTTTGAGTTTCATTTTAAAAACACTGAAGGAGGAGGATTCTCTCCTGAGATATTCAGGAATGACATTCCAAATATAAGGAGTCGCAAGAGAGAAGGGTTTGATATGGGAAACAGCAGTAGTAGTGGGGGGTACAACCAAGCGGTTGCTCTGAGAGGAACGGAGGTTTCGGCCAGGAACATATAGAGAGACAAGAGATGAGATGTAGTTAGGTGCAGAGGAATGAAGTGCTTTGAAGGTTATGAGGAGGAGTTTATAAGTTATTCTTTGTTTTATAGGAAGCCATGATAAGGACTTCAGCCGCGGAGGGGCCTGTACCCTTTTGGATGAGAGGAGGATAATTCTAGCAGCAGAGTTTAATACAGACTGTAGAGGGGAGAGATGGGAGATAGGGAGACCAGTTAGTAGAAGGTTACAGTAATCTAGTTGGGATAGGATGAGAGCATGCATGAGCATCTTGGATGTATCAGGTGAAAGCTATTGCAAAATATTTTGAAATTTCTCAGTGACTCCCCTTTTAGTAAACAAGTATCTTTTGGGTGTGTAAGTACACTCAATGCCCTGATATTATTAACTGATCTCTAGTTACTCCACTGTCTATACCTATACAAACGCACACACACCCACACACCCACACATATTTAATTGTAGGTTGACAGCAGGATTTTAATTTTTTTATATTAATACAGCAATGTTTTTAACATCAACAGCATATCTTATACTCAGGGAAGGGCAACAACCCATTTATTGTGCCTGACAGTCTAATAAAATGAATTTATTTTAATGAACACAGTATCAGAATACCGCATCTTGCAGTGCAACAATATGAATGAATCATCCTAGCTGAGAGAAACATTTAACACTTTGACTATTTAAACAATTTAATACATATTTGCAATTCCTAAGATAAGAGATCAGAGGAGAAGCTGCTTTTTTCTTCCTCATTGTTTAGAAGTCTTGGCAAGAGGCCAGTTCCGAGCTTTCCATTTTGGAGATAAACATTTGGAGAAATCTTTTTATTTATTGTGCTACTGTAAAGCTTTTCTCAGCCTCTGTTTCAAATAAAACGATCAGGAGAGGCTCTGTGTTATTAAAGAAAATATTAAAGTATAAAAATTACCAATATTTGCTTAATTAAAATATAGCTGGTCTATCTTAATCTTAAAATTCTGATTTTCAGTCTCCTAAAAACGCCATAATCTAATTTTTTTATCCTAGTAAAACTAGAAACTCTGCTAAATTTATAACAGGCATCTGTTATCCAGAAGTCTGTTATCCAGAAAGCGAATTATGGGAAGACCATCGCCTATAGACTTCATTTTAAACAAATAATTCAAAATGTTAAACATGATACTTATTCTCAGTAATAATAAAACAGCGCCTTGAACTTGAGCCAAACTAAGATATAATTAATCCTTATTGGAAGCAAAACCAGCCTATTGGGTTTATATTGTGTTTAAATGATTTTTTTTTTAGCAGATATATGGTATGGAGAACCAAATTTTGGAAATATGCCTTATTTGGAAAACCCCAGGTCCCCAGCATTCTGGATAACAGGTCCTTTACTGGTATTGTGGTAGATAATATTTTTCGGAGAAAAAAAACCGTTGTAGATTTGGATCATTTTATTAGAACACAATTCCATTAGAATGAAGAACAAAATATCTGATGGAGCTCTGCAGTGTTCAGATATATCCCATTTGACAACTTTTCAGTTCAGTTGCTCAGAGTGGTTTTCTTTCTTTCCAGAATGCACAAAGATTAAGTGTTTTGCTTAATATTACCTTTTGTATCGGAGGGGGGAAAAGTGAGAACAGGATTCACTTATCTTAGAGACAAATATGCAAATTAGCCAGCAGAACATAGGCTTCTTTGCGTTTGGCAATATTGGAAATTACATAGATAATAAACTAGACTGGCCTTTCTCCTGACAACACACTTCAATCAAACGCTCTTACAAAATGTCACATCAAAAGTTACAGCTTTAAAAAATGTCTTTATAAAAAATTCATGACCACAATGATCTGATAATACAGCATTCTGATACCAGCAGATGTTTTGTTTAACATGTTCCCTGAAGCTGTACTCTGTGCCTTATATCTTTCATTTCCATTTTCTATCTGCTGACGGTGGGATGTCATGTAACTACCCTATAGCTATGCACAGTAATTCGCATCTAACACAGCCTTGCGTAATGAGCTTACAAAAAAGAATCTTGTCACAATAACTCCAGACTTCTCCAGCCATATGGAACACAGCACTCCAAATCCCACGGACATGTTTTTCCCCCCTTTATTACAGATCAGTTCCATAAAATATAATCTCTGTGATGACTAGCGAATATATGGAAAGAGCGGTGGAAAACAAGTTAACACTTGTTCTCATCATCTGTTACAAATGACCAATTTGGAACAATATATTGGTTTATATTGAGCTAGTTGCTCAAATTTTTTTCAAATTTTTTTTTTTACCCCATCACTTTTTTTTATGAACTATGCATATGTACTAAATTGGATTTGTTGTCTCTAGATACCAATTTGCATGAAGTACAAGCCATGAGTGGATGATGGGAAGCAAAATCATTTCTTTGCCAAGATCACACCTTTCTTTTCCTGCAGGCAAATGATACTAGCAGCACTTAAATTTGCAAAGAGCTACTGTTCAGAAAGATTCTTTATCAGGCAGGGAAAATGCCTTCACTCTATGCTCTGCACCTTGGCCAGTTCTTTTATTTTACAAAATAATAAAAAATACAATGAAATGCTGCTCAAAGCACTGAAAATCTACTGTTGTTTTATTTTTAATTTGACATTGTTTTATGTATTCAGTCACCGCAGTTCAACATTTTTTTAATTCATTTTTGCAGCAACAAAAGGTTTAAGTTTTTTTTGGGTAAGTAAAAACAGCTTTGCACACTGTTTTGGAGTGATTTTAACCCATTCTTTCAGGCAAATATGCTATTAAAAGGGATGTTTTAGTACAGTATGTTATAAAATGGCCAATTCTAAGCAACTTTTCAATTTGTCTTCTTTAGTGATGGGCAAATCTGACCTGTTTCCCTTCACCGAAAATTTGCAATACAACAAAAATTTGCCAAAAAGCCAAGGCTATAGACGACAACATTTTTGTTGGTGTGCAACAATTTTTGTGGCCACAAAATTCAAACAAAGACAAGAGTTCCTCTGCACTCAACCCATTTATCAATATATTAAGGACATTGAGACACTGAGTGCAATAAGCTACTAAAATATGCCCTCCCCTTTAAAAAAAATAGGGATTGTTTGTCTATATATTGCAATATATTCAAGTTACATAGTTACAGAATTAAGTTGGTTTGAAAAAAGACCAAAGTCCATCAAGTTCAACCCCTCCAAATAAATCCTAGCACAAATACCTACACTCTCTCACTGAATCTATGTATACCAATAACTATATTAATTGTAGATTTTAGTATCACTATTGCCTTGGATATTATATTTGTGCAAGAAATCATCCAAGCCGCTCTTAAAGGTGTTAACAGAATCGGCCATCACAACATCATCGGACAGGGCATTCCAAGAACTACCTACAATGCTTCAAATGAATGTTCTTTTCATCGGACTCTGGTCCGATAATGCATGCTAGTGGCTTATAATGCCCTCTAATTTACTTATAAAGAGTAATCATGTCCCCTGGTAAGTGCCTTTACACTAGAGAAACAGGGCAGGATTTACAAAGCAAGCACTCCTAGGTCCACTGTTGTTCGTTGACCCCGTCCCCTCCCTTTTATTCGCTCAAATTTTCATCTGGACCAGAACATTGAGGATTGGAGCATGAGAAATTTAAAAAACGATTACATCTCCTGCGCATCCCCAATGTTTATAAACCAATGTGGGTGTGGTTAGGCAGACTGCCCAAAAATCCTGCCGCCCTAAGCACTGGCTTTGATGGCCTCTTCACAAATCCGGCCCTGCAACCTCAACCATGACAGTCTACTGCATTTTCTCCAGTTTATTTATGTCCTTTTTAATGACCAGAGCAAAATCCACACCATATACTCTAAGTGAGGCCTTAACAGGGACCTATAAAGAGGCAAAAAAAATTCATTCCTTGCGTTAATACCCTTTTTTTTATGCAAGACAGCACTTAATTTTCTTAAGTAGCCAAAGAAGGACACAGGAATTGGACAACTTGTTATCTACAAAAAAACCTAGACCCTTCTCAATTAAAGAAATCCCCAACACACTGCGATTTAGGGGCACATTTACCATAGGTCAAATATCGAGGGTTAATCCGTCAAAGTAAAATCCTTCGACTTCGGATATCAAAGTCGAAGGATTTACCTTAAATCCTTCGAATCGAACATTTCGAAGGATTTTAATCCATCGATCGAACGATTTTCCTTCAATCAAAAAAAGATAGGAAAGCCTATGGGGACCTTCCCCATAGGCTAACATTGATGCTCGGTAGGTTTTAGGTGGTGAAGTAGGTGGTTGAAGTTTTTTTTAAAGAGACAGTACTTCGACTATCGAATGGTCGAATAGTCGAACGATTTTTAATTTGAATCGTTCGATTAAAAGTCGAAGTCTTAGTTGAAGGTAGAAGTAGCCAATTCGATGGTCGAAGTAGCCAAAAAAATACTTAGAAATTCGAAGTATTTTTTATTCTATTCCTTCACTCGAGTAAATATGCCCCTTAGAGTATAAAGTGCATGCATATTATTTCTGCATAGTGCATAACCTTGCATTTATCAACATTGAACCTCATTTTCCAGTTTGCTGCCCAGTTTTCTAATCTAGTCAAATCACTCTGCAAAGCGGCGTCATCCTGCATGGAACCTATAGTTCTAAACAATTTAATATCATCTGCAAAAATTTAAATGGTACTTTCAATGCCCACCTCCAGGTCATAGATAAACAAGTTGAAAAGCAAAGGACCAAGTGCAGACCCTTGCGGTACTCCACTGACAACATTGGTCCAATCAGAAAATGTTCCATTTACCACCACTCTTTGTAATCTATCCAAGTAGAAACACTATATTACAGACCAATTTTCCTTAATGTGACTATTAACCTTCTGTGTAGAACTGTACCAAATGATTTAACGAAGTCCAAGTAGTCATCCACTGCCATTGAGGAGTCAAGGTTCCTGCTCACATCCTTATAAAAGGCAATTCAATTTGTTTGGCAAGATTAGTTACACATAAAACCATGCTGGCACAAACTCATCCTGCTGCTTTTCTGTTCCCCCCAAACTATCTGAACCCTCTAAGTCCTGCTCAGTAAGCAAGAGACTCCTCTCAAGATTGCCAATTGACTGCAGTGTTGCAATGTGCTGCTCCAGTGCTCTAACACAAGCCTCTAAAGTGGCAATTTGCTTACAACAGCCATAGAGGTAAGTCTGCATACATATGGCAGACTGTGCACTGGGTCAGACCTTCAATCTTGCTAGCACTCATAATCCCACTTTCAGATCAACAAACAGAAACAAAAAAATAGAATATATAACAAACATTGTACATTGTTTGAACTATTGATTGAAACTCTTGTGTTTGTAACTCCACTTAAAGAGTCACCACATCAAGAGAACTCACTTAAAGGGATCCTGTCATCGGAAAACGCGTTTTTTTCAAAACACATCAGTTAATAGTGCTACTCTGCACTGAATTCCTTTTCTCAAAAAAGCAAACAGATTTTTTTATATTCAATTTTGAAATCTGACATGGGGCTAGACATTTTGTCAATTTCCCAGCTTCCCCTGGTCATGTGACTTGTGCCTGCACTTAAGGAGAGAAATGCTTTCTGGCAGGCTGCTGTTTTTCCTTCTCAATGTAACTTAATGTGTCTCAGTGGGACATGGGTTTTTACTATTGAGTGTGGTTCTTATATCTACCAGGCAGCTGTTATCTTGTGTTAGGGAGTTGTTATCTGGTTACCTTCCCATTGTTCTTTTGTTTGGCTGCTGGGGGGAAAAAGGGAGGGGTTGATTTAAGTCTATCAGAGCACAAGTCACATGACTTGGGGCAGCGGGGAAATTGACAATATGTCTAGCCCCATGTCAGATTTCAAAACTGAATATAAAAAAATCTGTTTGCTCTTTTTAGAAATGGATTTCAGTGCAGAATTCTGCTGGAGCAGCACTATTAGCTGATTCATTTTGAATTTTTTTTCCCCATGACAGTATCCCTTTAAGAACAGCTACCCACTAGAGCAAGCTCCACTGGAGTCCCAGGGGTTCTATTTATAAAGTGTGTTCAGTTGCACTAATCAAACCTCACCCATCTCAAACTGAGGGAAATTCAACTGCAAAGTAAAACAGCTTCTGACAAACTTAATGTAAACACAAAAGCACACCAAACGTTGCTATTTAGCACCTGAGACTGAAAAATCTATCACAAATCTACCCAAAGTAGTTAACTATACAAACCTTTATCCGAAATTACAGTTAATAAAACAAATACTTTTTGTTAATTTGATTGTTCAATTGTTTTCACCAGTCACCAGCCAGTTAGTAAGCTGCCCGACTACATCAAAGTCATCCCTGCTCTTGCCAGTCCTACATTCACTTTCATTAAAAGTTCTACCTCATCATTATATATTTTACACAGTCAATAACTTTTAATACTTATATGCTATATAATAAAGCAGTATAATTCTTAATTATTTAATGTGAGTGTAGGGCTATCCTGACCAGGGATGACTAATGTACTGTAGTTGCCCATCTTAAAAATATTGCAATAAACAGACACTTTAATGCACAAAATATCTCATTGTTCTCAACATATTGATCATGTGTTGAGTGAAGAAGACCTATTGTCTTTGTCTGTACATCTTCTTACTTACAGCATCGTGAACAACAGGTTTTTATTTTACATGATCTGTCATGAAATAATTTTGATTATTACTAATGATATCAATCTCCAAGGCATATGTTTGAATTTTGTAACAAACATTCAAATAACGGCTTGACTAAAGATATCAGCCTTACAGGTTATTAATTGCTAGGGTGAGACTGAAAGGGTGATGGCACACCCTACTGGTACAATCAGTGTTTTCAGACTTCAGAGACACTATTGTACTGAATGTTGAAAGGGATATTATTAATGTTGGAATGAACATTCCTCCAATCCTTGGAACTTCACTAAATATGATGTCACATGTATTTGTGGGTATATCCCATCAGGCATTGGAGCCCTGTTTCACTGGAAAATGTGCAAAAATGCAGAAAAATTAGCAAAGAATTCATGAAACACATTAAAGTCTAGGACCAACTTTTCTTATTGAGGCAACTTTTTTGTAGAAAGATATATTAGAGCCTATTGCCAGCTTTTTTTCTCAAATTTTTTCTCCAGATTCATTGACAATTGGTGTTTTCACTCACTCCAAATTCATTAATGTTAATGGATGTTTTTCTTGTGTTAATCTCTGAAAATTCTTGTCACAGTTTTTTAAAAAAATCGACTAAATGCAGAGATTCACTGTGATTCCATGTGTAGTAAAAAAATCGATCATCAATAGTATTTGGCAGTTACTGAACATCTTTTTGTGTTGCAACTTTTGACTAGTGTGATCAAAATATGTTGTTTGACATAAACCTTATTTACTATTTAATTGTCCTCAGAAATGGGATCCTCTAATGCATACACTAAGGAAAACAAATATTAAGCACATTAGCATTTTCCTTAAAATCCAAGCATTTTCATTTTTTAAAGGATGGACACCTTGAACTTTGAATGTAATTATGTTTGCATTCTTGCTTATTTTTGGGACCTGGGGTTTTCCTGGCAATGGATGTTTCAATACTTTCCATACCATACCTTCCATAAAGGAGAAGGAAAGCTCCAAGACGGTTTATTGCCAACAGATCAGCCACAATAGTGCAAGCTAGAACACTATATTTATTATGCAGAATGCTTTACCATACCTGAGTAAACAGCTCTAGGCACTGTCTCTGCTTGTTTAGGATAGAAGCTGCCATCTAAGCTTGGTGTGACATCACTTCCTGCCTGAGTCTCTCCTTGCTCACTTACAGCAGGGATGGGAAGAGGGAGGCGGAGAGGAGAAAACTGAGCATGCTCAAGCCCTGCCCTTGAGGTTTATGCTGAAAACAGGAAGTCTGATACAGAAGCCCATGTATACGCAATAGAAGGAAAGAAATGCAGTGTTTCTTTTGACAGAGGACTCATAGCAGCATTACTTTGAGGGTTTACTGGTATATTTATATAGACCTTTCTGATAAAGCTTATTTAATTTTAGCCTTTCCTTCTCCTTTAAGGGGCAGATTTATCAAGGGTCAAATTTCAAAGTAATGGGAGTTTCTTTGAACTCCCATAACTTCGAAATTCGAATTAAAAAAAACCCAAAATGTATTACTTTTTTTTGTGGATGAATAGACTGTATTTGATCGTTCAAATTGAAGTATGATTGAATTTGTTCGAATTCGATTCAAAGTATTTTCAGAAAAAAAACTTACATTTTTCAAAGTCCACCAACTGACTCCATATAGGTTCTATGGAGGTCCCCCATAGGGTTGAAGTTTTAAAGAGACAGTGCATGAGAATTTTCGATATCCGAATTTTCAATTTTTTTCAAATTCAAATCGAATTTGGACTACTCCCTAGTCGAAGTACACAAATTTTCTTTACTTCAAATTTTTACTTCAACCCTTTATAAATCTGCCCCTAGATGATTTTTGATACCTAACAATACATTGAGCAATGGAAGCTATATGTATGTTGCTAATAAAAACAATTTTGAAGAAAGAGAAAAATTCTATATCAGTATCAGTGCCCCTAACCAAAGGTGTCAAAGAAATAGATTTTGCTAGAAAAAAATAGAGCAAATAGTAAAGTATGAAGGTATAAATAATATCTTTGCTTTTTTTAAAAAAAATTTTTTTTACATTCTTTCCTGTAAAAGAAGTTTTAAAAAAAGTGTTGATCCCAAAATGAAATTAGCTAAACTTACCCACCATAATTGTGACTGTTGCATATCATTTAAGGGGGCCATTTACTAACAAGTGAATTTCTATTTTTTCCCCACATCTCTAAAAATGTGTTGGTTTACCATTTTTTTCAAAAGCTCTAAAACTTCAAGTGTTAGGGGCATATTTATCAAGGGTTGAATTTTGAATTGAAAAAACTTCGAAATTCGAATTCAAAAAGACCAACCGAATTTAAGTCAAAGTTTTTTTTGGTCGAATAGGTCCTTTTTCGATCTAATAGGTCTGTATTCGGCCTGAATTTGAAATGTACGTATCGAAGAAATAGCACATTCGATCAAATTAGATTAGAAGTTTTTCCCAAAAAAAAACTTTTTTCAAAGTCCACCAATTGACTTCATATAGGTTCTAGGAGGTCCCCTATAGGCTAAAACAGCAATTCGGCAGGTTTTAGATGGCGAATGGTTGAAGTCAAATTCAGTAAATGATAAATTTCGATACTTGAATTTTCAAAAAGTTGTTGAGGTCCTGTAGAAGTCAATGGAAGCTGCGCTGATTCGTTTAAATCAATTAGGACTTTTAGAGGTTTTTGGAATTTTTTTTGCTAGGAATTGCCTGAAAAATTCTAGTTTTTAGAAGTATTCCTATTTTTTAGCACATCGTTCAGCATTATTTTTCATTCGTCCTTCTTTTATCTGGATCTTTTAATAAATGTTATAACATACGTAGTTTTTAGCTTTCCTCAAAAAAAAAGTCCTGTAGCTGCAATAAAAGCAGCAAATGGGATACATTCTTTCAACATTCTTGATTGTGGCTTTATAGCCCCAAACCACACCTATTAGTGATGTGTGGTTGACCACTGGCTGGGTAGGTTCAGGTTGAAATTTGGCCCACCATTGCGGGGGTAAGTTTGGGGAAGGTTTGGTGGGTTGAGTTTTTCCTGACCTGCACATCACTAAGCCCTATGCACTCCCATCCACTCACTTGATCCACTTATGCATTGCGCCTTTTACAATTTGATAAGCCAAAGATTTTGCTTGTTCCCTTGAAGATTAAAATACTCATGATATTGAATTCAGAAGTTATTTTCTGGTAAACCAAGTCAGTGTAATCAGTCACTTTTTATGCATGTTTTATATTTTTTCATCCTGGAAAGTTCTTATAAAATACTTGGTTAAAGATACGACTAGATGGAGTGCTTTATAAAATGCTGACAAGACAAAGTAAAGATGAAAAAATATATATGAGGTATCTCAGTGCTTTAGTACAGCTTTAATGCAGTATTACATAAGCCTTATATTTCCTATGAATATGTTGAATTTAAAACATGAAACAATTAGGTCAAGTGAAACACAATGCTTCTGTAGGTAACTTCAAACTCTGGCCCTCTTGTATATCCTGGAATGATGTGGCCATATTCTCATTATTCCCATCACTAGTCTCTGCACTAATGATCCAAATAGAAATAACATTCTGAGTCAAGCCACAGTGGCCCTGCTTTGTGTTTAGATCTCAGACAGAGACAGCAGAAAAATGACCCCAGCACACATCTTGCAATCTTGCAGCAACCATTAAAAAGTACCCTTGAATAAAGGTTTTGCTTCTGTTGGTTGCTTTGCAGTTTAAAGCATCTTCGTGGGTTTTAGAACTTGATTTTTTAAGCTATAATACGTGTCTGAATCAATTTTCATCTGAAGCATAGAAAAACAGGTCAGGGCATGGAACAGAAGAACCAGGTGTTGGACAAGACTGGGGAACATCTAGATACTAACAGGACCCTTTAACACAAATGTATGAAAATTAGGAGTCAATTCTATTAAGGAACAGGTCCAGGTTAATGTGAGTGTAATAATGCACCAAAAGACTGGATGAGGTTATTTTCTATGCCCAGTACATACTGGCTGTGTGCAAAACACTTTCTGCAAATTCTGGTGCTACAAGCAGTGAAAAGTTTGGCCAATGCCAACAGTTCCCTCTCTTTCAAGTAAAATAAGGGATGATGTAAAGTTGACGATAAGGCACACATCAAAGATGTCCTTTATAAAGTACTGTGCACGTGTTAGAGTACTATGGGGCATAAAGTTGCTTATTCAAAAAGCACTTTTGCTTGGGGGTTTGCTGTGATATGCACCATACATCAGACTAAAATATGGAGCAAGGTGCACAGCACCTAACTTGCATATCTCAATGATTCAAGAAAACGAAATATTGATCTTCATGGATTACTTACATACAGTATTATGAGATTTGAGTGTTCTTACCTTTATAGAAGTTGCATCCTGTAATTATAGTATAAATAGTATATTGCAGTATAGTATAATTTAATAGTACATAGGGCATGTAAAGGCAAAAAAATAAAATCCCATTTTTAATTTCTTTAATGAAAAAGAAACCTAACTCCAATATACTTTAAAAAATGAGAACTGTTTTTATAAGAAACCTGACTGTAGCAGTGAAATTCTCCCTTCATTTACTGCTGTGGATAGGAATTGTCACACAGTCCCTAACTGCTCTGCGGGGAAACAATCATACTTATGAACAGTAGGAGGAGCCCCCACCTTACTTTCCAGCCACGCAGAACTCAAGCAGCTTTGTTTGTTTCCCTATAGAGCAGTTGGCGACAGTGTAGAGATTTGTATTGGATTTTATTTTTGCCTTTACATCCCCTTTACTGTTTCCAACTCCAGCTGCAGGGACAAAGATCATGGAGCCAGATTAAAACAGATAAACTGGGATTCCATTTGGAGGATTATTTTGCTGCAGCCACTGGTTCTGCCGAGTTGGAGAAAGTTTGTATTAAACAATACATAAACTATAACATTCACATTAGATTACATGACAATACAGGACCCAGTGCAGTCTGCATATTCTGATTATTAATCAGTCCTGCTGTATTGGCTTCTGGCAGATATTATTTGACGTGTGCTGTTTTGATAATTTATGATGATCCCTAAACAGCCCAGACCATACTGAGCATGTGCACATTCTTGGTCTTACATATATGTTTAACAAAGTTAAACAATGGTGACCCCCTGTAGCCAACTTTGAAAGCATAAATCATTTGTTTGGCTTGTGGAGCAGTAAGTTCATGTTTATGTTTAGTATACAAAATACAGCATTTCTAGCCTTATTCTATTTTAGACTTTATTACTTCCCCTTTAAAACAACTTTATTATATACAGCTGATATTACATACTGTATCTTTTTTTATATAAAAATTATGCTATCCACTTAGGTTTCTTTTTGTACATTTATTACCACTGAATTTGTCAGCACTTAGCACATTAGCATATACACATTAATACCAGCTATACAAAATCATATATATTTGATTACACATCTATTATTTATTTGCAACATAATGTCTTATTTAAAATATATTATAGCATATCTGTCTAACTATTTTGTTTAACAATAACTCAATCAACTCATTCAACTCATCCAATTCATGACAAGCAACAGATTTAAACACATTTACATGCAGTTCAGTAAGCCGTTGATGATCTCGGGTGAGTGCAAATGTGTGTAATTTTATTTTTACTGAACACAGATGTAGTATATGTTGACATTTAGTGAAGGTTCAGAAATATTTTGTCTGCGAACAGAGATAAATGTGTAAAGGAAGAACTGTAGCAGCATCATATTATTTCATAAAACTATAACTTACATATTATGACAGTACCATATTTAATTATCATAAAACTCATATTATTTATTTTTTAAGACGGCTTCATTGAAAAACTATAAGCAATATATACAATGAATTTTGCTGTGCTGTCCATGTCCAGTGATCCTTCCCTTCTTGTCTTTTTTTGAAAGAACAAGTTCAGGTATTAAAAAAGAAAGGTGGTGGGAGGGAAAGTGATGCTTTCTGGCATAAAAACAACCATCAAGGCAAACATATGGTCTTAACGCTCCAATCTCTTGCAGATCAAGCTGGGGAAGTTGTGAATGCTCATATTAGAGATGCAGTTCATTGCACATTCATATTGTGCCTGCTTATTAATTGCATGCTATGTTTGTCAGTCAGACATTTACAATTAACTGGTTTCCCCTTAAGAGACTTTTCCCAAAGACAAATAAGTAGCCATTTATGTGACAGGTATTACCAACTTTATGCTTTGATGCGTTCTTATACACAAAAAACCTTTGATTCATAGACCTACATTTTAGTTCATGAAGAATACAGAGATTGTTGACCGTTTAATTCTTACATTTGCATTTTGCTATTGCAAATAATTGTATTATTCACATACAGATATGGGATCCATTATCCAGAATCCCATTAACTGGAAAGCTCCGAATATGGGAAAGCCATCTTCCATAGACTCCATTATAAGCAAATAATTCAGATTTTTAAAATGTATTTTCTTTTTCTCTTTGAGGACCTGTAGAAGTCAATGGGAGCTACGCTGATCCTATTGGACCGTTTTAAATCAATTGGGACTTTTAGAAGTTTTCGGATTTTGTTTTCTGCTATGAATTGTCTGAAAAACTGGAATTTTTATAGATATTCATGTTGTTTTTATATATTAATTTTCATTCATTCTTTTTATACTTGGATGTTATAATAAATTCCATGACCATTAGTCTTGGTTTCAAAAACCTCTAAAACCACTCAAATCTGAATAAAATAGGCATCCACAAGTCTAAATTACAGAAAGATCCCTTATCTGAAAAACTGTCCTACTACAGGCTACTGGTTACTAAATTGTGTGCCTGGCCCCTATAGCAGAGCCCAAAGCTTTGACTGAGAGTGTAGCCTAAAGACCATTAACAGTTGGAGATGGAGAGAATTCTCTTGCTGTCCTAGATAATACTAAAAGGTCTACTTGAAGATCATGTATAGTGAGTCTTGAGATGAACACATATTTATTGCACTAGATATGTTTGGCACTAGGATGGCTAATACAGAAGTGTACTCAATATATTATCCAAAAGAAGCAACAGCTACTACTGCACAGCTAATATACTGTAATAGTGCTAT
This sequence comes from Xenopus petersii, assembly GCA_038501925.1. Classification (NCBI taxonomy): domain Eukaryota; kingdom Metazoa; phylum Chordata; class Amphibia; order Anura; family Pipidae; genus Xenopus; species Xenopus petersii. The sequence goes on along the minus strand of CM076680.1, from coordinate 142,310,781 downwards.
CCAAAATTGAAATATTTAATTGAGACATTTTAAATTTAGGATTAAATTAAGATTGGTGTACTTACAGTAAGCAAGTGACCTCATTAACACTATAAAATGGTACAGGTCCTACAACTCATTAACCTTCTCTTCCAACTGTCAACATAGAAAAGCTTGACAAAAGAATTAGTCTCTGTTTTAAATTCATGCAGTAGGAACATATTCTCTTTAGCATGGGCTTTTATCATTCATAATGGATACAAATAAGATCAGTGTAGCCTTTCATGCTGGCAAATTTAATTTAGCGGCAATCGTCATCAATCTGAGTAGTTTTAAAATGTATCAATCACACTGGCCTATTTATAATATTGAGACTTACTTTTAAAATGAGTAGAAGGGCATATTTTATAATTAAAATACTTTAATATGCAAAATACTGATCCTTGATCCACATGGGCTGCTTAACTTCAAATAAACTGTATATTGTTTTTATATAAAAATACTACAGTATATCATCAATAAAGTAAATTGTTACTTTTCTGGAACCATTTGAAATTAAATTCACAGTCTGACCTAATAATAAATAATACTACACATATTTGTAGTAAATCTGTCTATCTATGTCTATCTATGTCTATCTATCTATCTATCTATCTATCTATCTATCTATCTACTGTATCTCTCCATCTATTTTATATCCGTCTCTGCATCCCCTATGATTAAAAAGTACTGGCAAATGTGTGTTTTATGTTCAAGACATTAATTTACAAACAGAATTATTCTGGGGACTCAAGGGTATATTTAGTAGAACTTTTCAATCAGTTCATCATTTGTTATTCCCATCCTCAATAGAATTCATTTGATACAAAGTGTCAAGAGGCTCCATATGTTTTGGGATCTTAGCAAAACCAAAATGAGCGAAAAGAGAATACATTTGTTTCAAACATGGGGAAAATATTATCTATGGAATACTTGTTTAATTTTCTTAACCTGAAACATTGGGCCACCGCGGCATCTTCTTCTCACTGAAGTGTGACACTTTGTTTTGTTTTGACAATGGCTTTGACCTTGTCATTAACTGATGCTCTTTGCAAAATGTATGTATTTTTCATTTATGATATAAAACCTCCAATGAAGAAAATACATTTGAATTGATAAGAATGACTTAAATTAACACAAATTATTTTCAAAATAAAATGGCATCTATCTAAAGAACAATCATGGGATATTAATAAGAATATCTTCAGTTAGAAGCTAAAGATTGGAATGTTTGCAGTTACTTATGGAAGATACATGTGATACATGCTCGGTATTCCAGATAAAGGATCTTTCTGTAATTTGGATCTTCATACTGTACCTTAAGTCTACTAGAAAATTATTTAAGAATAGTCAATAAGTTGGTTTTGCTTCCAATAAGGATTAATTATATTGTAGTTTGGATCAAGTACAAGCTACTGTTTTATTAATACAGATTAGTGATGGGCGAATTTACACTTTATTATATAACAATATAACTTTATATAGTCCCGCACTACTCCTTTTGGCAGCCCAAGAGTTCCATCCCTTGTCCCCAAAAGAGTACACTTGGTCCCAGGTAAGTACTACAGCCTAAAATACCTTTCCCTCCGGTTAGGTACTGGCTCCCTCGTGGCAGGCATCAACAACAGCCTGTGTCATAAACAGAAACCATCCTGGATCCTCTCTTGTTCTACCCTCCCCATGGCACACCTTACCCTGGGGATTCACGCAGATGGGTAGGCTCATCCAGAGCTGGAGCAGGCATGCACAGCGATGAATCCATTCCATGAAACACATGCAGCTTGTTTGATCCTCCATTCATAGCTCCCAGCACTGTCTATAGCGCGAGCACAAGTTGACATCATTGCTGAACTGCATCTCTCACCCATCTCCAAAAGATGAATACAGAAATCCGGCATCCAAACTCCAAACCATCTCAGTTGAGTTATCCAGGCACTGGAGGATCCTGCCCAGCCTTTGGCAGTCCTATCATACTCCATTAAAGGCCTACATTTTGCCGGTGTTGTCACTCTATCCCAAGTGAAACAAATATCTGCAGCAGTCACTGTAACCTGAACTGTAATGGCTGACAGGGCACATGGCATCATCTTTTATAGGGTTGCACAGCACCACCTTGTGGTTCCTTTTGGGATCAGCCATGTGCACCAATCCAAAGGCTCTGCCCCTGGAAAATTCAGGCAGAAAACCCATATCTCAAGCCATGAGGCTCAGGGGAGGGGCCCTTAACCCCTTAAACCGTGGATTAACTCTACGGGTCCCTAAAATAATATTTCAAAATAATAATAATACACTCTAATGACCCCTTGACCAAGGGTTGCTTAGCATAATTAGATGCCACCCACATTATCATAGGTGGAGGTCTAGTGTTACTTCAACAGTTTCTTCCACCGGTGAAGAATCAGACGGTTCAGTCCCATATCATAAGCATTAGCAAAAGTTGTAATTCACTTGTCTGAACACACAGGGTGGATTTTTGTCTAAAAATGCCCTACAGTTTGAAATCTTTCCCATACATGATCTGACTTATCCCACAGACTGCATGCTTAAGTACTAATTTTCCACTTGCCATGGACGAAGCGCAGACTATTTTGAAAATAATATTCATAGCATTCTTTTATAATCAACATTATAGAAAAAGTTCAATTCATCCACATTACTGGAAATCAGGGCTAATGATTGGGTTATTTAACTATGTTTAGTGGTATGCGTTCACATAAAACACAAGGAATATGCTAACTGTGTCATTTATGAGATATCTTACATACATAAAGAAAAATACAGATATAGTTTGGTCCCCTTGCAAAAAAAACAGTAGTTGTGTTTTACTGCAGTTTTAAAGTAATACAGTATAATAGTAGATGAGATTGAAAAAAAGTTAAAGTAGTCAAACTGATCTGCTCGCTGACCCAGAGGAATGGGGAAATACAGTAAAGGAATTCATGCTGCAGTTTAAGCTGCGATACAAATAAAGGCAGCACTCCAGTAAGAAGAAACAAGGCCTTTAACCCCTCAAAGAAACGGTCACCAATATCCAATCACAATGGTTCCATTGAGCTATTCTGGTAGGTGTTGACTGAAATTTTCAGAGGCGTAAAGTGTGATCTAGTCACAATGACTGCATTGCACCTTCACGGCTAACACCTACCTGAATTGTTCAATAGAACAACTATTGACCATTATGTTTTGTGCCAATAACCCCTGGCAATAACTCCTTCCACAACCACTTATCCAGGATGAGTTCAGTTGCAATGTAAGTTGCACATACCAGGCAAGCAGGTGGAGTATCAGCAACTGCTTTGTCTCTTGGCCAAGATCACCAGCACAAACAACCACCCTGGGTAAAGCTCAGTCTCGCCTACTCCCTAACTGGGCTTGGCATTTAGATCAGCTCATAAGCTTCCCCATCTGAAATCTCACAATATTTTTCATGCAAAATCTCATGATGACATCACTGGAGTCACCAATTATGGATTTTTTTCCTAAAGACACTAGTCAGCAGCACACCTCTACCCCTCCCCCCAGACAAGCTCAAATAGAGCTGAATTTTATCTGATTCATTAAGAATTCTATTGCTTCATTATACATTTTACAAAGGGACTAGGTTTTACCTGCAACTTACTTGCTGCTTTCAAAGTAAACCTCCATTTTTGTGGTCACACCCTCATTGCACCCCCGCCTAATGGTTTTAAAAAATAGTGGTGAGCACAAATTTCCCTTGTTTGTTATAGTTATACAGGAGCAGTGACCAGCTCCATGTTGTAGCTCCCACCCTTCCCAGCTATAGTCAGGTGATCCCACTGGTGTCTAATAAAAGGGCAGCCAAGTATGGAGGTTTACTTTGAAAGCAGCTAGTAAGTTGCAGGTAAAACCTAGTCCCTTTGTAAAATGTATAATGAAGCAATAGAATTCTTAATGAATCAGATAAAATTCAGCGTAGGACTGGCCAGATATGGGATGACTTTGACGTAGTTGGCCAGCTTAAATATATTGCAATATATGGACAAACAATCCCTGTTTTGTTTAAAGGGTAAGGCATTTTTTAGTAGCAGTATGCACAAAATGTCGCTGTCTTAAATATATTGATAATGGGTTGAGTGCAGAGGACTCTTGCGTTTGACTATATGTATTTTGTGGTCACAGCCTCATTGCACCCCCGCCTAATGGTTTTAAAAAATAGTGGTGAGCACAACTTTCCCTTGTTTATTATAATCAGTCAAATATTTTGTCACCAAAATTATTAAAAGAGAAATTGTGGTCATTTTTTTCTTCTAAAACTTTTCTTCTGCTCTTGACATGGACATCAACAGAAAAAAAAATCACAATCATGGGAAATTCTAACTTAAAGCAGGAACAAACACCATTTTCTCTCATTTCAGATCAGACACCCTTGTTTTTGTTAGGAGGTTCATGCTGTCTGATAAATAGATTGTGAAGATTTAACAGTGAAACCAGATCACCATCAATTGTTTTCCTTTGGGGAGCAAGACATCAAGACCTAGAGTTTGTATTGACACCACCTAGTGCATTGCCTGTGATGTGCAAGCTACTTGCAGTGCTAAGCATCAGGAGGATGCAAGTCACCAAATATGACATTGCCACAAGTCAGCCAACATTATGCAGGATAACTAATTATTAGTGATGGGTGAATTTGTCCCGTTTCGCCATTTTGGAAAACGGTGAAAAATGAGCAAAACACATTGAAGTCAATGGGCGTTAGAATAATTTAGACGCCCGCAACAATTTTTATACGTGTGGCTATTTTGTCCAAATGCATTAAAGTCAAAGGGCATCAGAATAATTTTGACGCACAACTATTTTTATCCACGCGACTATTCTGACATGCCCAAATGTTTTTGATGCGGCGGAATTGATGCGCACGACTTTCTGACGTGCCCAAGTTTTTTTGATGCACTGGAATTTTCACAACAGTTTCACAAATTTATTCGCTAGTGCCGAAACTCGACGCAAATTTGCCCCTGCCAAATGTATTCACCCATTACTACTAATTATGTCATGAAGACAATATTTCATCCCTCTGTACTTATTCCTTCAGTGTTCAGATAGAGTGCAATATCTACTTTCGCATTTAGGGGCAGATTTTTCAAAGATCGAGGTGAATTTTCGAATGAAAAAAATTCACACTATTTTTTGTGTACTTTGACTAGGGAATAGTCCAAAATCGATTCTAATTTGAAAAATAATTAAAAAACTAGAATATTGAAATTTATCATGTAGTGTCTTTGACTTCGACCATTCACCATCTAAAACCTACTGAATTGCTGTTTTAGCCTATGGGGGACTGGTCAATTGGTGAACTTTGAAAAATGTAAGGTTTTTTTTGGGAAACCTTCTAATCGATTTCGAATGCGCTATTCCTTCGATTCGTATGATTCAAATTCAGCCAAATATGGACCTATTCGATCAAAAATGGACCTATTCAACCAAAAAAAAACTACTAATTAATTTTACTTGGTCTTTTTGAATTCGAAATTCGAAGTTTTTTCAATTTGAAATTCGACCTTTGATAAATATGCCCCTGAGTGTACCAACGTTCAGTCAAGGAGAGATTCCTAATGAGTGACTTGTGAATTAGCCTGCTTGCTACATTTCCAACCTAATGCACCCTTTCTATAAAGATACATATTAAAAATGCTTGCAAATTAGGTTATGTCTGTAAGGTACCTTATAGCGTAACAGTTTTCAACTACTGGTTATATTCAAATCTAATGCTTTTAGATTAGTAAACACAAAATATTTAATAGACACATCTGAACATACTACATTTGGAAAGGCTCAGTGTAGAGTAAAACATTCTAGCTTGTTTATTCTTCAATTCAAGTAGAGCTATTTAAAACATCAAAAAAGCAATACTTTTTCAAAAATAAATTACACTTTTTATTTTGTTTGTATTAAGCAGTGTAATACAGTGTAATTTAAAACATATTAAATCTGACCTCTGCTTATTTAGAGCAATTATGGGTGGAGAAGAAAGGGTTTTCTGAAATTTCCTTTTCGTTTTTTTTTTTTGCAGGCAAAATTACTCTTGTAAGGAATAGGAAAGCTGCAAATATTAAACAAACCACAGCCTAAAAAACAAATAATTACAAGGAAATCTATCTTTGCTAATGTTCAAGACAATCATCTTCACTCCAAGACTTTTGACCTTAGCTTAGCTTCAGTGTGAGATTTACACCACATCTTTGTCCAGAGTCGATTGTGGCCCTCCGCCACCTGAGGCAGCTTGCTGCTTACGTTTTTGTGCCAGAGGAGGTCGAGGGGGGTCCATGAAGTCAGGGAAAGGGTCCAGGGGGTCCAGGACACTATCAAAGAAAGCACAATTGCGCTTTCTGTGCTAGAAGAGCAGACTTTTCGGTTTGAACTGGAAATTCGGCTCTTAAAGTTAGCAGAAGCAGCATTTTTGCTGTCCCTGGTAACTAGTGGAGCAATGCTGTTTGAGGGAAGTTTCTCAGTCTCAGTCTTTTTCCCCTAAAAATGCCTCACCTCCAACCACCACTAACCATATTGACCTCCACTCTGTCCCTATCACATGCCTCCTTACTATAGTCATCTTCAGCACTGCACAATATGTTTGCGCTCTAAAAATACATGTTAATAATAATAATAAAAAATCTATCCATCCCTGAGTCAATATGATCCATCCTTAACATATCAGCTCTGTCCCTACTACATCTTATTCTTCCGTTATTGTATCTACCCATATTCCTGTCTCCCTGTCCATATCTTTTCACTATCCTCTGTCCCTTTATCATTACTTACTCCCCTGTTCCTATCTTTGTACTTCACAAATGTTTTAATTAAATTATATTTATTCCTGTTCCCCTGTCCATAAGTCTCTCAAACTAAATTGTCAGTAAACCAGCCCAAGAACTGGATTGGCATATATTCTAAAAGGGACCATCAACTGTAGGGGGCCCATTTACTTAGCTTGAGTGAAGGAATAGAGGAAAAATAGTTCGAATTTCAAATGTTTTTTTTTGGCTACTTCGACCTTTGACTACGACCTTCGACTTCGAATCGAACGATTCATACTAAAAATTGTTCGACTATTCGACTATTTGATATTCGAAGTACTGTCTCTTTAGAAAATTCTTCGACCCCCTAGTTGGCCACCTGAAAACTACGAGGCCAATGTTAGCCTATGGGGAAGGTCCCCATAGGCTTCCTAACAATTTTCTGATTGAAGGAATATCCTTTGTTCGATGGATTAAAATCCTTCAAATCATTTGATCGAACCATTATTCCTACGATCGTTCGATCATAGGAATAGCGGTAAATCCTTCGACTTCGATATTCGAAGCCGAAGGATTTTACTTCAAAGGTCGAATATCGAGGGTTAATTAACCCTCGATATTCGACCCTAGGTAAATGTGCCCCTAGATGTTACTGGGCCTCATGGTAAATTCATTTTATGGACTTTAAGAATAAGGTTTTTTTTTTATGAAACTGTCTATTAGACAGTACTCCACTGGGTCCTCTTTACCTCCTGAGCCCACCCAGTAGTCAATTCCTTATTATAACCCCCTGCTACTAGCTGAACCTTTCCAAAAGTTCAAAATTTTAAAGCTTTAAGAAAATTTTGTTTTACTGTTTTAAATAAGATGGGAATTATTTGTGTTAAAGGTAAAACTGCATAGTGGTGTGTTTGTGAACCTTTATCTCTTATGTAACTATGCAAATCAATCAACTCTTGATCTTCCTCTTAAAGGGGATCTAACCCCCAAAATATGAACCTGTGTTAACTAATTTAGTTTTCTTTGAACGTTTACTATTTATATGAATTTTCTGTGATTTCTGATATATTTGCCATTTTAGACTGCTAGGCAGGCTTAGCTCAACATACTCTGGCACTTTGTTAACTATCTATGCACTACCTGGATTCCATTAACTGACTCCCAGTAAAACAAAAAGCCTGGCAAAAGCAAAAATGCTAATAGTTCATAAACCGTTAACAATAGAACATGAATGCAAAAGCGTTCAGAGATAAACCCTAAAGTTGTTTTATATCATTTTTTATTTTAAATCATTTTTGGATATAAGATCAAAACCAGATTAGAAAAGTAGTGTTTATTATTATTATTATTATTATTAATAATAATAATAATAATAAACACTACTTTTCTAATTCTACATAAATTGTGATTTTTAAAATTTGCTGATTACTGAATAAAAGGAGAATGAAAAACTGTGTTCTTTTATTTGGAAAATTGATTAATACTTGGATTAACATTGTAAATCACAAGCTTTTAATAAATGTGATTTTGTAAAAGGCTATATTCTGTGCAAAGGCTTGTTTTGGAATATTATACACAAGTAGCCTTGACAATGTTTGCAGGATGTTGAATAGATACGTGGATTGTCTTAAACAGAAGGAGCTAGTATGAAATAATGACGGTATGATGTATGCAGACAAAACAATTGATGTCAATTTTCAAGGTCCCTCAGAAACAATCCGATGGAGGTATGCCATACATGAATTCTTCTCTTCACCTTTCTGAGGGGACAAAGGTTAGTTTCAGATGCAAGGCTGTGCAAAGAATACATCAATGCAAACAGCACTTGCTTTGTTTTATTGTGTGCTCACCTAAATTTGCTGAAGCACTGGTTAAAGGACCACTCAAATGGCCCTGATTTTTAGTATAAAAGAGTATTGTTTTATTTAGCTTCTTTCTAAAGGTAAGTTGCATATTACAATGTTGAGCATATAGAGTAGTCATTGTTTAGTTATCTTTCTCATGCTTTTTGTGCTACTAACAATAACTTTTACAGCTTAACACATTGATTGATTTTCTTTATCTATATTCTGCTTATACTGTAAACATTCATATGTCTGTTTTGCAACTTATAGTACCCATATAATTAATGTTTGTAAGTAGTACCATCACAATGCTTTGCAACTTATAGTGGGGAGGAGTTGGTTCGTAACCTATTAACAACTGGCTTTAACTTGTCAACTGTAGTTTACATAATGTAAAACAAAACCTAGCTGCTAGTGGGTTAAAAGATTTAAAAACTTTGCACTAAATTCTATATTGGCAGATATATTCCTAGACGGAATATTATTGTTATTACATACCTAGAAAAATGCCACTGACCTGATGTGAATGTGCTTAGTACAGATCTTAAAAAATGTTAACTCCAACGAAGTAGGAGATAAGGAAAATGAGCAAACAAAATAGAATATATAAACGATACTATTCTCTCAAAGATTTGTTTTTTAATTAAAAAGTAAACCACAGTTCAAATCCATAGCCTGAATTTATTAGAGATGTACACATGACTTAAAATTTGTTTTCCTGAAGACTCAATTTTTGATTACAAAAAAGTTTAGTGATATTGTTATAAAAGCGTCAAAACACTTTTAAAAACACCTGTTTAGCAAGTGAAACTTTTAGAATGATTGACTCAATAGCCAGATAGACCTAACAATAACTCTGTGTGAAAATCCCAAAGAAAACAATTGGCTGCATTCAATTTCCCCATAAAGCTTTGAATACATTTACATTGCAGGGCTTATCAGTGCAGAATTCAATAAATAATAATAATGGCAGGAGAAGATGGTAGCTGCATCAAGAGTCATGGGAGCAACAACTAGGGATGTAGCGAACGTCGGAAAAAAAGTTCGCGAATATATTCGCGAACTTGCGCAAAAATGCCAGCGGTGAAAATGATTTTAAAGTTGTTTAAAGGGTGCAACGACCTGGACAGTGGCATGCCAGAGGGGGATCAAGGGCAAAAATGTATCTGAAAAATCTGCCTGTGTGTGCTTGGAAGAGATAGTGTAGGGGGAGAGCTGTTAGTGATTTCAGGGACAGATGATAGTAAGTTTGCTGGCTAGTAATCTGCTTGATACTGCTCTGTATTGGAACAAAAAAATAAATAAAAGCAGTCCTTACAAGGACTACTGTTATTGCAGCAGTCAGCAGATGAGATCAGAAGCAGGACAGCTGCCCACTGCAGCTACATACAGAGCACTGCAGTAGAAGGTAGATTACTAGCCAGCAAAGCTACCTAAGCTTAAATGTCCCTCAAACCCCTGCAGACTTCTGTCCCTCCAATAACAGAGCAGTATCAAAACGATTACTAGCCAGCAAACTTTCAACTGTCCCTGAAATCACTAACAGGCAGCAGCTCTCTCCCTACACTATCTCTTCAGCACACACAGGCAGAGTGAAAAAACGCTGCAGGGCTTCGGTTTTTATAGGGAAGGGGAGTGGTCCAGGGGAGAGCTTCCTGATTGGCTGCCATGTACCTGCTGGTCTGGGGTGAGAGGGCAAAAAAAAGCGCCAACAATGGCGAACCCAAAATGGCGAACGTCGCGCGACGTTCGCGAACTTCCGGCGAGCGCGAACACCCGATGTTCGCGCGAACAAGTTCGCCGGCGAACAGTTCGCGCCATCTCTAGCAACAACAGAAACAACTGAAAAATCTTAGTAAAGATGTATTTTTTTTGAGAAATAGTGATGGGCAGTATTACACTAGATAGGTATCAATTATGTATTTAAAAAGGCCTGTTTATCAAAATTTGAATTTATGTAATTTTAGAAGTTCTTTCTACTTTGAATAAACTCACATTTTAAATATAATTGAATGTTTGCGTATTTATTACCAAATCCATATATAAAAAAATTTGATTGAATAAAATTGAAAAGAAACTTGGATACCTCAAATTTGCGAATTACAAACTAAAAAACATTAAAAAAAACTTGAATAACTTGAAAAGTCCCTTGGCATTTACTGTAATTTGTGGACTTTTTTTTCCAAGCCATTCAAATTGGAACAGTACATGTATGACATTCTTTACTATCCTTGTTTTGTGTTTATTTACAGATTTAAATATATTTTATTTTTATCTGTCATACAAATCTGACCTTTATATTAAAATGAGAACTTAGTGAAATATTCTGTCTCTTAAATTATGTTATTATACTAGGTTGTTTAAATTTTAAACTTTAATTGGAAGCTTTAATTAGAAGTAAGTAACCTTTCTGTATACCATTCCATGGAAACATATCCTTAGCTGTTATATACTGTACTAAACAGAGCAAGGTCCATTCAATTCCATCTATCTTTATAAGTTAATGCTGGCTTCTATCACAGTCTTGCAGTTTCCCTATTTTCAGTGACATCAGAAAGGCTTAGTAGAAATCTAAAGTGCACTGTAATGTGTTGAAGTAAGGTACATATTAGTAATCAAATCATAGCTGTTCAGCACAGTTACCTTTTAAAAGGGTAATTGTCATTGGGAAAGGAATCTATTATTGTTCTGCAAACAGTCCATCGAACAAACAAGAACAATAGTGAGGATGCAGTCATTGCCATACCTTGTGTGTAACAGAAAGTTTATGCATATAGGTTGACCTTGAAACTCACCAACAATTAAAAAATGAAAAAGGATGACAATGACTGAAATAAATTGGTGCAGCGTGCTAACTGTTTTGTCATTCCACTACAATGTAGTGGAAATGAATGTGAAAGATAGACAGTCAGACAGACAGATGCTGGATAGATAGATAGATAGATAGATAGATAGATAGATAGATAGATAGATAGATAGATAGATAGATAGATAGATAGATATTGACTATGAGTTACAGCCAACACATAGGGGCAGATTTATCAAGGGTCAAATTTCGAAGTAAAAAATACTTTGAAATCCGACCATCGAATTAAAATACTTCGAATATCTTAGTCAAAGGATTTTTCACCGAATTTGGCAATTGAAAGATCAAAGTAAAATTGTTCAATCGTTCGATTCGAACGATTTTAGTGTGCGAATGAACGATTTTACTTCGATGTGTGAAGACTTAGAAAAATGCATTAGAAGGTCCCCATAGGCTAGCATAGCACTTCGGCAGTTTTAATTTGGCAAACTATTGAAGTCAAAGTATTTTTAAAGAGATAGTACTTAGATTATCGAATATTCAAACTATTTTACTTCGAATCGAATTAGAAGTAAATTCTAAGTTGTAGTATCCTATTCGATGATCGAAGTATCCAAAAAATTCCTTTGAATTTCAAATTTGTTTACTTTGAAAATTCCCTCAAATTCACTTCAACCCTTGATAAATCTGCCCCATAATGTGATTATTTATCAAAGGTGTTAGAGTGTTAGAGTTTTTTTTACCTGGCATGAACTCGAATGAACTCAAAACTGGAATGGTATCTTATGTAATAAAAAACTTGAATATGAAAAACCTGATTCTGCAAGTTCGAGTACCATAACCCAAAAACTCGAGTAGCTTGAATCATTTGTCTTTTTTGGGCAAAACCCAGCCTCAAATGGTTCAAGGAACGTCTGCCATTGACTACTACATGTCCTAGACAGGTTTTAGATGGTTTATATTCAGATTCAAGCTATGTCCAGGGTCAGGGTTTATTACAACTCCAATATTCAAGTTTTTTTAACCTGAAAATGTGAGTTTTGAACAAAAAATACAGCTCAAATTTTCGTGGATAAAACAACTCAAACCTTAAAAAATTTGCCCCATGAACAATTGTGCAATATTATATCAACTGATCTCCAGCAACCTAGAATCTATTTCAAATTTTAAAAATACTAAAACATATGGGTAATAGTGACTTTAATAGTGTCTCATGTAAATGCCCCAAAAGTTTAAAAATAGCTGAAGATATCAATAATAATTGTTGTTATAACCAGGACCACAAAAATGGGAGTGTCCACAAACAATATAATTTAAATGTATAGGTGCCAGAATTGGGACTTATCCTCCAGTCTTTGGTCCATGGATAATACACTATTGTAATTATATCAAGCCAAGTGATAAGATAAAAAGCAATGTTTATTCACAACAATTTATAAACATACATTTAAATCAAATCAGCGCTGCATGTAAGAGAAGAGATCCCTTCTAATGGGGCTTTAGGCCCCACCATATAGTTGGTAACACCTTATGTATAAAACAATTGCATGAATATCAAAGTACAGCTATTGTTTAGCTAAGTCAATGTGGCTATAAGCCCATATGATATACGTTATAACTTCCTAAATGATATACAGTAGGAGACCTGCAGTTTTGTGAAAAAGGTGGAAAAAATAAGCAGTATACAGTAGCTGTTGATCCGATGTTGGCATTGGATCAACAACTATACTGCTTATTTTTTCCACTTTTTGGAACGGGTTAAATCTTAGGGGTCCATTTATTAAACCTCAAATTTTTTCTGGTCGAGTTTTTAGGGAGAGTACTCAAATTTCTCTTTGAAAAATAAAAACTTGAATTTTTAGACATCCAATTCCTAAAATACTCCATCTCAAACCAGTTAAGGTCATGTAGAAGTCAATGACAGATGTCCCTTACATTATTTCTTGACATAGTGATCTGCATTGAATCCGATCTGCATAATTCGATAAAGTCAAGTTTTCATATCAACAATTCTATAAAATTGACTTTTTTGAACATCAATCATAAGATACGAATGGATGCTCAAGTTTGCCATGGCGTTTTTTCACTCCAACTCTTTTGAGAAAAATTATTAATAAATTAGTTCCCCACCTTTTAGTAATTTAGCCTTTTTGTAATCATAAAGTTTCGTTTCTTTAAAGGTACCCCACTGGGCAATCAAGGCTTGATAACTTTTCTTAGGGACAGATTTATTAATATTCAGCGCCATTTTACTGCAATTGGTGTTGTGACAATTACCACAATAAATTATCAACTTGTAAAACAAAAAATCTTGCCACCTAAAACTTATTTCAATGACATAAAATTACTATTTTTTCCCCTGTGATCTAGATTTGAAATTCTTCTTAAATGTGAAAATCACAGAAAAAAAGTAGAGTGGAGAAAGAAACCTTTTTTTTTCATAATAACACATAAATCTGCCTTTTAGTTTTTCTCAATTTTATATATACGATATCAACATCCTCCATCAGTGATTAAAACATATTCATATGGCTGCATTTCTATACTGATAGGTTTCTCACGAGCAAATGTTTACTCTTTAATATAAAATATAGATTATCAATCAAACCCATTAGTAACTATTTGAATACAGTTAACTTATTTAAATCTTTGTGATTTCCTGCTCTGCATATTTCTGTATTTCACATGGTCTATGTAAATGTATAGAGGATTGTATTCAGAAATAGCCGCAGCATCTAAAAGCATTGGTGACAAATTTCTACACCAGGAGACATTATACTGGCATAAAAGAACAAAGAGGTGAAGGACAGTGACTGCATGGTGTCTTAATCAGATGCAGATGAGTCTAAAAGCATCAGACCATCAAATCCTTTCTGTGCTCCAATCGTGCATCTTTAGTCAGGCTCTGAAAGGGCTAAGATAGATACAGGACTTTATTGAAAGATCATACAGGATGACTGCAAAATCCCATTACTTGTTGATTAAGTATTGATTGCTTCAGTATTAACAAGGCAGCTAATATGAAGTGACCTTAGGGGCCAGTGGTTTAAGAAAAAAACAGAAAGACAATTTACTAAAACAGGCAGGCAGACGAATAAAAAGGCAAGCTATGCTCTTGGTTCTAGCTTCGGTTAAAATGTCACACTCAATAGTGCAGATCAATGCCCACTTTATTTCCTTGCAGCCGTCTTATTACCATTATGAGGCTGCCTCCTTTGATGCTTTTTAATGACCCTCTGAACCATATGCTCTTCTTAGCCAAAGCTTTTGAGTCAGAAGGAAGAAAAAAGCTTCTTTTTTTTCCCTTTGTTGATAGAATGAGAAATGAGAAAAAAACATATAATGCTATTAAGGCTATAACAAGTAAGCTTCTAACTCAGCAATGACACTGTTTTGGAATCTATCATTTTTATATGTTGGCACACTTTATGCTCAAAATGTATCTATTAAGTAACATTTTTTTTAGGTAAGTAGGTACTATATATTTGACCCTATTGGCTGCCTGCTAGTGAATGACCATTTTCTGCTATCAGAAAGCTACATCAGCACTCTGAACGCTTGTATTATGGACCTTTCAATAACATAAACCTTTTGATATCCTTCTTATGTTATGCAACTGTGTATTAGAGACCAATAGTAAGTCATCTTTATACTTAGTACTTTATAAACATGCAGAATTACCTATGCTGGCATTCTTGTATTGTAATTGTGTAGAATGTAACTCTGTAGAAGCTATAAGACAACCCGGGGCAAGGGAAGTTTAGGCAAGGTTTAAATGATAAGCTAAGCCAATAACACTAGACTTAGATGGTTAAAAGAAAACAATAATAAAGGAAAAAAGGTTTGTTCAATCACACACTATGCTTTATTGGAAAAACGCAAAAAAGATGGTCCAAACTCAAGTATAAAGAAGGAATGTTGTATTGTGCCCATCGGCAAATATCTTGTTGTACAAACTAATAAATTAAAACCTTAAAAAAAATAAAATAAAAAATGTAAAATAAAAACTAAGATATAGTTTGATTCTCAGAAAAGATCTCAGTGTGTTCGTAGAGTGGCTGGACACGTTGCTATGACAAACTTGGGTCTATGGCGTTTATTAAATTTTCAAAAATAGCTTTTGGGAGCAAGAATTACTATATTGTAAAGGTATGGGACCTGTTATCCACAACGTTCGGGTCCTTGGGTTATCTGGATAAAAGGTATTTTGGTAATTTGGATCTCCATACCTTAAGGAGCCTAACTACTAACATTCGGCTATCTTTTTTTCACTTATTCTACTTTTTTTTTCTACAAATTGGTATTTTTAAAAACATGCACATCACACCCAGGCGCAGTAATATAACTACGTAATGCCGCATTTGGAGCTTGGGTGCCGAAGAAGAGGAGCGTCATTGGGCCCTGTTTTTATTTGGAAATTTACTGTACCTAATTCTACTGAATCAAAACAGAACAAACTAGTTTGCTCATATTAACCAATGTGTTTGCAATGCTTTATAGTGATGAACGAAAATTTTTGCCATGTACAGATTTGCTGCAAATTTTGCCATGTACAGATTTGCTGCAAATTTTGCCAGTGGGTGTGAGAGACAAACACATATGTCATTTAGCTTTTATAGAGCAACTGGCTGTGATGGGCACATCTCTCAACCTGAATGTATCACGTTTTATTGAAACAATTAGCAAATATTTATTGAAAGAATAAGGCACACCAAAAGATTTCCATTGTTCTCAAATGACAACATGTCTGCAATGTTCTTCTGCTTCTATGGCATGGAAACAAGGTTTAGAAGTGAGCCATTATTTTTTTGTTTATATACTGTAACATTTTCCAGTTAGTTTAAAACTGACAAGAAAAATTACTGTTAACATTCACATATTGATTATACCATTTCTAGGTCTAGTCTTGCTGTGGAAAGAGCAGTGCAATTAGGATTTTCCCTGTTAAATATTTCACATCATATGTATTTTATAGGTTACCTAACCTTGCTCTTACCCTTGAAATAAAATTTTATTTTACATTAATTAAAAGGGACATCTCTTCTAAATGAACAGTAATTACTGTCTAACTGCATGTATATTTTTATTCAATGAAAAGCATGTTGCAATGTTTCAATTTGGTCTGAGATAAATTACAGGCTTTCTTTGAAAATTCTTTATATAAATAATAATAATAATTGTATTTATTGATTTTAAAGTCGGTCCAAAAATAAAATGTCCCTTTTCATATACACACATCACACATTTTCAGCAATTGTAATGTTATTTTAAAATGTGTCTCAGCTCTCACTGCTGGTTCCAACTACTGCAAGATGATAGAAGCCAGCTCTGCTCCAGCCAAGATGCATTTGAAATGTTTTGCCATGTATCGATCTAAGTAGAAGATATGGGTTGCATCATGATACATAAGATGATGACTAAGATTAATGTTAAATAAAGGACTTGTCTGAGCAGATGATGTTTGCATTGCTTTCTTTGGACTACATCTTTAAAAGGTTTAGCTAGACCAGCTTCTTCATTACTCAGTGCATATCATTATGCACGTCTAGATTGTCCCAAATGAAGAAGATATTAAGATTCCTATTGGCCAGCAACAGGCATAATAAAAGTAGTGATGATGTGCCGACTTTCCACCTGACCCACCTTTGACCTGGTGATCATTGGATTTGGCACAGAGTAATGTTCACACTCTACACCAATGACACGGGGGCACCTGAGCTGACTCCAGCAGAGGGAGAGATTTACAAAGTATGAGGCAGGGGGCACAGGGCAAAACATGGGTGTAAAGAACCCCTTAAATCTCTTGCACTTCCATATATATTTTGAAGGTACACATGCTGAAGAAGTTAAAACACACTATGGCTTATATATTAATCTGCAGTGTGTTTTGCTTTCAGGGTCTGAAGTGTCAGCTATGAAAAATCATATGCACTATTAGCAATCTTGGTTCTCTATGTCATGTAGATCACAAAAATTCTATGCATATATTTTGGATCTAGTTCTCAATGCAAAGAGTAGCTTACGCAAGATGGCGCAAGTGCTGTGTAAATGAGCACTAAGGGGTGTGAGTCGTTTTCAGAAACCTTCTAAACCTGTATGTAGGCTATAAAATGAAATTTCAATTCTAATTTATGTAAATTTTGGACAAGCCATAACAATTCAATCTTTAGAAATGTTGTTACTTATATTTAGCAAAGGATTTGCAGTTTGGTTGATTGGAAAGATATTTTTAACCATTTTGAATGAACAGTTCTCAAAAATATATGGTTTTCTGGTGTAAACGTACTGTTAGGGGGCAATAGGACTCATTTACAAAGACATGTGCAAGAGTAAAAGACCAAATTGTGGGCATTTATTTGAGAAACTAAGTTTATACCAGCTCCTAGTTACCTGTGCATTAAGTTCAAATGACTGACTGTTTAGCTGCTTAAGGTGCACAGTGCCCAGACCCAAGCAATCACTGAAATTAACATCTGCCTAAATTTACCCCCATATGGTCCACACAATACACAGTGCCACATAAAAAAGTAAGCAAGAATTATGAGACCTATGGTACAGTCACATCCCCAACAGCTAGCATCAAACAACATAGATTGTATGGTCTACAGCAGGCAGATAGTTGTGATTATCAAATCTACATGTTGTAAGTTTGATTAATAATCCATTCATATGTGGAGTGCATGGCTGCATAAAAACCCCACAGAATCTCCAGGATGAATTAGAGCTGACTTGTTAACAACCCTGCAGCCTGGGGATACTAAAGGTGCTGACTTCGGAATACATGAAATATAAAACCTACACAGCAGATCTCCCACTTAATCAAACTTGGAATCCAGATGAATACAGTGCTCATGATTTATTGTGGATTAAATGTTTTATGTCTGTCAGGTGTAAGTTTGCTTTCTTCTGAGCAGAATGTTACAGGACATCTGAATTCATACACAGCTATACCAAAAACAGAGGTATGTCTAAGGGTTCTTTTCTTCATTCAATCCTGTTCAATAGCTTTTCTACATATGTATGTATATTTTTACTCATAATACAATACAAGTGGAAGGAGGTCCCTTCCCTGTAGAGCTCACAATCTACATCATTGTAATTGGGTGTATAACATACAGACACAACCTGGAGGCTATTAAGGGTTGCAGTTTACAGTGTTTGTTACTGTATTGAGTTAGACATTATGAAGGTGCTCCAAGAGGGTAGTCTTAATTTAGAAGAAATCAAGATAAGATTCTATCCCGAGGAATTCAGGGATGGGATTGCAAATTT